>JAJJMB010009041.1:1523855-1623073 GCA_023531105.1 Papaver atlanticum | reverse complement strand
CAAGTCTCAACGAATCTTTTACTACAACAACTTTGAAATACCATCAAAAACTTAACACCTTAAACGTGCACACCTGAATTTTTAAAATTATAGGTTGGCGTAGTCATAATGCGTTATATGAGAAATATGTTTGTTGTGAAAATGATTTGAGGTTTTTATTTTTTTCTCAGACCCTAGCATTTGGCGTGGTAGTCCTTGGAGGACTCATATATGGTTGGAAAACATATTCAAATTTTATAATCCTTGGAGGATTCAAATTATATTTAGGTATCCGACTGTGTCAGGTTTAACAATCTTTTTTGTATTTTTTAATAAACTGGTAAAATACAAAAATTCGAATTAGTTGATGATATCATGATCAAAGATCAAGGTGAGGTAGAAAATCGATTGCAATAGACAAAGTCTAGCAAACCTCAAAATCCAGTCTTATGACTCCCGAAGAGAAGCCTAGATTATTATTCACCTCACAAGTCGAAACTTGTGGAATCACAAAATCTAAGACGAATGTACTTTGTGATTTATATCTATCTTGTTTGAATGAGCAGCTCAACAGTCAAAACAAGATCTCGAATTATCAAGATAAAGATAGTTGGACTTGGCTTCATGAATCCCTAGGTGAAGTCTTTTTAGTCGTTAAACCCTAAAAGGGTTTGAAGGATAGGACGACTCTAGTTTTACAACCAGGACACACAAGAATAGTGTCAGGGATTCAAAGATCCCAGTTGTTAGAGGTTCTCCACTTTTCCTTTTATAGACTTTCAAGATCAAGGTTGTTTTACGTTTAAGCTAAGATATCTTTGGAACCAAGCAATCAATAATCACCGTTATATGAAAAATTTGACTTGAGATTAACATAGCAGAATATGCACTCTGGTTAGGATGGACCATAATCGAACCGTGAATAATGACATGTTCATGCAGGTTAGCTGAAACTATCCAATCGAACATAACACTTTAATACTTTTCTTGAATCACACATATGATAAAAAATGTCTAGATAATGTTTTTAGAGAGTCGTTCAAATGTCGATTATCTCATAGAAATAATTCCGATGCATCTGAAATTATTTGACATGGTAAGTATGTGTACCTGGTACGTGTATTGTACCTGTTCGTGAATGTGTTTGTCAAGGTATGTGTACCAAGTATGGATACCCTTAAGACAAAAGACAAGTTCAGGAACTCATAGATCTTTTATGGTTTGCATACCGGGTATGCGTACCATTTTCAGTATTAAAACCAACAGATCTTTTTCAGTTTGCATATTGGGTGTGACGGACCGGAAAATTACTCCTGGAGCGCCTGGGAGCGCAGGTCATAACTTCCACGATGCGCCATGATGATGCTACGATCCGGGCCTTTAAGCTAGGAATATGCACGTCCATTTGCCTTTGCAAGCATGCTCGTGGAGCATGATGCAGCTAAGGGTTTATTAAGAAAGCAAAAACGTCCTTTTGAGGCCCTAAACGATGGAATTTGGCTAAATATCACGTCTTGATCGTTGGGCCGTTTCCAATCAATTTAGACCCATCTTGAGCTAAATTACGACAATCTGGTTTTTAGCCTCCAGATAGGCTATAACTTGCTCATTTGCGTCAACTTGTCTCACCAAGTTTGGCCACAATCATCTCCTGTATCGAGCTACCGATCTTAGATGATATGAGAGGCCAATGTGCCGCCATCATCTCTCAAATAGAGGATATGAGCGACAAAGTGCTGGACCAGCAATGCTGCAACTCATTGCGGCTTCCTACGTACCCTTCCCTACTCTAAAGGGATCAAGCACAGACCGTAGTTCATCCACGAAAGGACAAAAGCTTAACCCAACTCGTCTGCAAGGCCATGGCCTAGCAATAATGGTAATGGCCTGGTCCGTATAGGCCGTTCCGTCAAAATGCATAAGGAATATGCATCATCGAGTCCATGGCATGGCATAGTAATGCCCATGCTTAAGATGCTCGATTGGCGAGTCTACGTAACTATAAATGAGGCCTAAGCATCATTTATACCGTTCCGGCTAAGCTATGAAGCTTACTTGGTGCATGGTCAGCATATGCACCTTCAACCAAGTACCCCTCCCTATATATGTTAATTTGACATTTTTACAACTTAAATTGGGGGACCAAAAATCATTCATCAACTCCCACTTTTACTATTCATGGATAATGATTGTGTGTAATGATTGCGCACAATGATTGCGCAACATTCTCTAATCCAGCCCGCACTGGCATATTGCATAATGATTGTACAATATTCACTCATCCAGCCAGCTCCATCCTGATGCACAATGATTGTGCAATATTGGCTCTAGGCCGATCGTCCGCATCATGCGCAATGATTGCGCTGCAACTCTCAAGGCAATCTTCCCGACTGGCCTAATGCATCATGATGATGCAACATTGGCTCTGGGCCAATATTCCTCTTAACGTGACAGAAACTTTAGATGAAACTTCATCTCGTGCCATGGCGCATCTTTTTAGCATGCGACATGCTAAAAAAACACGTGGTGTTACATTGGGTATGCGTACAGTTCCTGGTTCACGAGTCACAGACTTTTTGTGGTATGGGTACTGGGTATGCGTACCACAAAGTCGTTGCCGAACTATAGGTATGTTTACTGGGTAAATGTACTGTGGCTCCGGACTTATAACAGTTCTCCCAGTATGTGAACTGGTATACATACTGTCATGTATCCAGATTAACAGTACAGTTTTATATCTCCCTAATAATCAATTCGAAACACTCCCGAATAACATCAATGACACATATTACTGTTCCAAGCTATTTTCAAATGATTAAATCTTGAATCATAATTTAAGTCATGAACAATAAATTGTTCATAACCAAATTCATCAAGTATGAACAAATGTTCTTAAGCATAAATAGTTATATTTCGAGAACAATATTCAAGATAAACTTGACTCAAATTTTTGTTATGCATGTACTGTCTAATTTAGTCATGCGACAATGTCTCATAGATAGAAAGGTGAAAATTTGATAAATAGGTGGTTTAGTCTTCATTTACCTTTTGATGTTGAAGTTCTCCAAAGCTCCTGTCGATCTTCGCCTTCAAACGGTTGAACGCAGTGATATCCGATTCTCAACTACACACTTCTATCCTAATCCGAGACCTGACTAAATGTAGACTAGAAATCAAGATATAGTTTTGATACCTAAATTTTACAACAAGCTTGAGATAGCAATATTTGTGAGTTCGACCGAGCAATGCTCTAAGAATCTCCCCATTTGTCAATTTTAGTGACAAAACTATCAATTCATATGGATTAAAAAAATAAAGCTTCAAAACTCCAGAATCCATCATGCTTGATTTCCTTGGTTCTTCAACTCCTTGAATTCTTCCTTTGTTCTTAACTGTTTTCAAAATTCAGAAATTTTTTGTTGCTGACCAAAAGTGGGAGAATGTTAGCTTTATTTTGGTTTAGCAACAAATTAAGTTTTGGTTTAACTAAATTGGATTAGTGTAATCCTAATCAGAAAGTTTAAGGTATAGATTATGCATGAAAGTTTTCTGTCATGGTCAAGGAATTGATATTTCCTTGACTATCACTGGTGGCATAAAAGATTGTATGTGTTGTTGTGGGATTGTTCTTCAACTGATGATGGCAGGTTGAAGGACATTTGTTCCAATGAAGCATGAGGTGGACTCCATTCTAGCCTCTTATATAACTAAAGTTTATACCATCATTAAAAAGATAAGAGGAGATAGAATTGGAAGTTTAATAAGTAGGAAAAGTACCCTGGTTCTACAGATTTCATTGCTTTCCAGTTAACATCCTATCTGTCTTATAATCCAAGGTATGTACCTGACTATGTCATGTTATGAATATGAACTATCTAGTTATAGAATACTAGATCCTAAACTTATAGGAAAGTCAGCATAAAGTAGATGTTACTAAATATGTTAAGTGTAGTGTCAAATCATGCTTAAGCTAAGGTAATCATGCTTAGACAAAAGAAATCATATTTAGTTGCTGAAATTATAACATTGGTATCAGAGCTATAGGTTTAAACAATATTCTACAACTAGTATATGTTCCTTCAGTAATTAACATGCTAGGTTCTGACCCTTAGAATCAAATAGTATTATTTGTCGTTTTGCTTCAGCAGTTCTTGTATGTCTTTGTTCTAAAGTTGAGTATTGCCAAAGTGATACTCGAAGAGGAAACAAAGTGCATGTTTTGTGTTAAGGAACTGCATGAAGTTGCGTTCTGGAGGTCACTGGTATGATTGTACCCAAAGGTAAATCATACTTATGACATCTTGAATGAAGCAAAATAATCTGCTTGTGTGAGGTAAACGATAATTCTTCGAATCCAAAGGTGAAAAAGGATTATTATACATCAAATATGAGCTGATTATCTTTGTCATGGTTAAAGGCTTCGATATATCGTAGTTTTCGCCCAAAGGTGAAGCTGTGGGATATCGAATCTAAAATAAGTAAGTTTTGTTTTGTCATACCTATATGCTATCACATATGTTAATGATGTATGCATAATCATTTCATAAGATTTGTATTACAATGTTTAATATATCATTTATGTGAAATAGAATAAAGTTTTAAATGGTATGACAGTTACAACCATGAATCCTGTTCAAGTTCAAGGGTTTATAGCTGGTATTGAACCGTTGAATGGCACAAATTACTCAAGGTGGAAGTCGCAGGTTGAAATAGCCTTGGGTTATTTAGATTATGATATCGCTTTGAGAAAACCTAAACCAGAAACGCCTTCTGATAATTCCAAGAAAAGTGAGAAGCGGGATTATCTCAGATGGGAAAAGGCAAATAGAATGAGTCTTCTCATTATGCGTGGTGCTATTCCTGCTGCTATACAAGGTGGTATCCCTGCTACAAATATAGCTAAAGAACTTATGGAGGTTATCAAATCACAGTTCACAAGTTCTGTAAAGTCTACGGTTGGCAGATATATGGGTCAGTTGTCTTCAATGAGGTATAGTGGGGATGGTAATGTTCGAGATCATGTTCTTCATATGGCAGATTTAATCTACAAGTTAAGGGGTATGGACATGAATCTTATTGATGAATATCTAGTTCAACATGCTGTTAACTCACTCCCGAAACAGTTTGAGGGTTTCAAGATTGCTTACAATATGGCTGAAAGAAAATGGGATGTAAATGAACTGATTGCTTATTTTGTGCAAAAAGAAGAAAGACAACGTCGCGAAACTACAAAGTATGCACATCTGTCTATTGTTGGTCCTAGTAAGAAGAACTTCAAAAAGTCAGCTGACAATAACAAACTTTTTGAGCAGACAAAAGAAGCCCTGAAAAATGAGTTAACTAACAAAGACAACAATCTAGCAACTGATAAGGTGGAGGATAATAATCCAGTAACCAAGAAAGAAAACAACTCAACTTATAGGGCGTGTTTCTTTTGTAAGAAGCCTGGCCACATTAAGAAGTTTTGCCTCAAATATCAGAACTTGCTGAAAAAGCAAGAGGAAAAGAAAAAAGGTACAGATTTCCATATGATATGTTTTGAGATTAATCTTTTGGACACTCCTTTGAATACTTAGTGGTTAAACACCGCTGTAACAATTCATATCACTAATTCCTTACAGGCGCTCAAAAGCAAGAGAAATCTAAGTGAGGGAGAGCGGTGTCTATATATGCCAAATGCTCAAGGAGTGAAAGTTGAAGATGTTGGAAACGTGCAACTAACTCTGGAATCTGGATATATTTTGGAACTTTTTGATGTGTTTTATGTACCTAGTGTAAGAAGAAGCTTGATATCAGTTGGTATACTTGATACCAAAGGTTTTTGTTTTTCTGTTGGTGGTGGATCTATAAAGATGTATAGTAACTCTCAACTTGTTGGTTTTGCGCCGCTTGTTGATAATCTATACAAGTTGAATGTCGATCTTTGTGCTACAAACTTAGAGTTGTGTATGTATGTTGATGCTTCTAGTTCATCTGTTAAGGGTACTAAAAGAAGTTTAAATTCAGAAAACTCTTCTATATCATGGCATCAGCGTTTGGGGCACATATCTAGAGAATATATGGAGAGACTGATAGGGGAAGGGATTCTACAATAACTGATTTTTTTTCAGATTTCAGTACTTGTATTGCATGTGTTAAAGGAAAACTTGTTAAAACCAGAAAGAAGACGGCAATGCGTAGTAAAGACTTGCTTGAAATCGTGCATACATATATATGTGGTCCTTTTACTATTGCTTATAGAGGTGGACAGAGATATTTCATTACTTTCATAGATGACTTTTCGCGCTATGGGTATGTGTATCTTATTCATCAAAGATCTGATGCTCTTGAGGTGTTTCAAACTTACAAGGCAAAAGTTGAAAATCAACTTGACAAGAAGATTAAAGTACTGAGATGTGATAGCGGAGGTGAATACTATGGCAAGTCAGATTATTTTGGCGAAAATCATGGAAAATTGATGGATTTTCTGCAAGAGCATGGAATTGTACCTCAATTCACCACTCCTGGATCACCGGATCAGAATGGAGTGGCAGAAAGGCGAAACAGAACTTACAAGGACATGGTTCGTACTATGTTATGTAATTCTACCTTTGATGAGTCCTTTTGGGGAGAAGCCTTGAAGACAGCAGCATACATACTGAACCGAGTTCCAAGCAAAGCAGTACCTATGACTCCTTTTGAGATGTGGACAGGTAGAAAGCCTAGTCTAAATCATTTCCATGTATGGGGTTGTCCAGCTGAAGCGAGAGTTCATAATCCATTTGAAAAGGCACTTGATTATCGCACTACAAGTTGTTTCTTTGTTGGATATCCAAATAGATCAAAGGGTTACAGGTTCTACTGTCCATCTAAGCCTTTAAAAATTGTTGAAACTAACAATGCAAGATTTCTAGAACATGATGAAACTAGTGGGAGTTCAGAATCAAGAATAGTTGTATTTGAAGAAGAAGAAGAAAAAGGTACTTCTACTGAACAGAATGAAACTTCAGTTTACAAGAAATCTGAAGTTGGTATTCCAGAATCTTCTAAAGATACCGAAAAAGGTGAACCAGTTCTGCGTAGATCATCAAGACCGCGGAAAACTGTTGTGAAACCAGGTTTCAGTACATTCATGATTGATTCAGACTGTACAGTTGATGATGAAGATGAACCGTTAACATATGAGAAGGCAGTAAATGGCAAGAATGCTCATTGTTGGCTTCCTGCCATAGATGAGGAGCTGCAATCAATGAACAAGAATGAAGTCTGGGATATGGTAGATCTTCCTGAAGGTGCGACGACAGTTGGTTGTAAATGGATTTTTAAAATCAAAAGGAATGCTGATGGGAGGATCGAAAGATACAAGGCCAGACTTGTAGCCAAGGGTTATACACAGGAAGAAGGTGTCGATTATGAAGAAAACTTCTTTCCAGTTTCTAAGAAGAATTCTTTAAGAGTAATAATGGCCCTGGTAGCTCATTTTGATCTAGAATTGTTTCAAATGGATGTCAACACAGCATTTTTGAATGGTGAACTAGATAAGAAGATTTATATGCTGCCACCGGAAGGTTTAACGTCTCAGAAACAAGAAGGAAAAGTCTATTGTCTAAAGAAATCTCTGTATGGGTTGAAACAAGCTTCTAGGCAATGGTATCTGAAATTTGATCAAGTGATAACCTCGTTTGGTTTTGTTGAAAACGCGCTTGACAGGTGCATATATATGAAATCTAGTGGGAGCAAGTTTATCTTTTTGATTCTATACGTCGATGATATCTTGCTGGCTACTAATAATATTCATATGCTACATGATACTAGGAATTTCCTCTCAACTAATTTTGAAATGAAAGACTTAGGAGAAGCTTCATATGTCCTAAGTATTAAGATAAGTCGTGATAGAAAGAGAGGTTTATTGGGCTTATCTCAAGAAGCTTATGTGAAGAAGATTCTGAAAAGATTTGAAATGCATAACTGCGCAGCAGGTGAAGCACCTATTGTTAAAGGTGACATCATCAATAAACTGCAGTGTCCTAAATCAGATCTGGAAAGGAGTCGAATTGACTCAAAACGGTATGCATCTGCAGTCGGAAGCTTAATGTATGCCATGATTTGCACCCGCCCAGATTTGAGTTTTGTTGTTGGTATGTTGGGACGTTATCAACACAATCCAGGTGAACCTCATTGGAAGGCAGTGAAGAAAGTGTTTCGATACTTGCAGCGAACAAAGCATTTTTAGCTTGTTTACAAAAGATCGAAAGAGTTAGAAGTTGTGTGTTATTCTGATTCTGATTTTATGGGTTCGGATAGTCTGAAATCTACTTCAGGCTATGTTTTCATGTTTGCTAATGGTGATGTTTCATGGAGAAGTGTTAAACAACCAATACAAGCTCAGTCTACAATGGAGGCAGAGTATATTGCTTGTTATGAGGCGACTACTCATGTTGTATGGTTAAAAAACTTCATGAGAGGTTTGCAAGTTATAGATTCAGTATTCAGATCTATGAAGTTTTACTGTGATAACCAAGCTGCAATAAGTTTTGCGAAAGACAAACAAGGAACATGAAGAGTAAAACACATAGATGTTAAGTATTTCCCGGTAAAGCGCAAAATCAAGGAACGAGAAATAGACATTTCTCATATTTCGACTGATCGTATGATTGCAGATCCAATGACGAAAGGTTTGAGTCCTAAAGTGTTTAAAGAGCATGTGTTTTCTATGGGTGTTGTTGAATCTTTTGAGTTTTACTGAAGCTTGTCTGCTGTGGTTATATGTTATATAATCAACTACTTCAGTTTGGCATATCAACGTGTTCTTGTTTTGCATGCTCTTACTATATGCTTCTGTTTAGTCTCTTAATTGCGACATGATAAGGTTCTGTTTTGCAGATGACAACACTAAAGGTGTATGCCAGCTAAAAATATTAATTTAATGATAATGGACCGTCTGGATTTCTGATTATAGAAATGACATATACATCGTTTAAGTGGTGCTTAAGTCTCTATAGTCGTTTTCTAGCGTGCCATTTAAATTAAGGATAAAGTTCTTCATGGTCTTTTACCTCACTGATTGGGATTGAAGTTTTCTAAAATTCAGGTGGCCACCTACATTCTTATACTGCTATCTAATCCAGATATTTTCTTAACTATTTTCAAAATTCAGAAAAATTTTGTTGCTGACCAAAAGTGGGAGAATGTTAGCTTTATTTTGGTTTAGCAATAAATTAAGTTTTGGTTTAACTAAATTGGATTAGTGTAATCCTAATCAGAAAGTTTAAGGTATAGATTATGCATGAAAGTTTTCTGTCATGGTCAAGGAATTGATATTTCCTTGACTATCACTGGTGGTATAAAAGATTGTATGTGTTGTTGTGGGATTGTTCTTCAACTGATGATGGCAGGTTGAAGGACATTTGTTCCTATGAAGCATGAGGTGGACTCCATTCTAGCCTCTTATATAACTAAAGTTTATACCATCATTAAAAAGATAAGAGGAGATAGAATTGGAAGTTTAATAAGTAGGAAAAGTACCCTGGTTCTACAGATTTCATTGCTTTCCAGTTAACATCCTATCTGTCTTATAATCCAAGGTATGTACCTAACTATATCATGTTATGAATATGAACTATCTAGTTATAGAATACTAGATCCTAAACTTATAGGAAAGTCAGCATAAAGTAGATGTTACTAAATATGTTAAGTGTAATGTCAAATCATGCTTAAGCTAAGGTAATCATGCTTAGACAAAATAAATCATGTTTAGTTGCTGAAATTCTAACATTATTATCTTCTCCAAAGTTCAATTGTATCACAACTTCAAAGGAATACTACAGTGATATGTTTCTCCCCCTTAATTTATACTTACATCTTTTTCATAATAGGTGAAACCTATAGATATTGATTTACTCCCCCTTACATAATGATCTATAAACCATATTATGTACGTAGTGCGAAACTACTAATTAATTCGCCCCCTTTTTGTCAATAAAAATTAGCAAAGGTACGAAAACTATGGGATCGTAATGAATTCAATCAAAAGATATTTCAAGACTTAAAATGATTATATATCAACTTTAATTTAGATGATATCACATAGTAAAAAATACTTAGCGCTCATCTAGGAGATTTAAGATACAAGCATCCCTTGTAAATTCAACATCCACTCTCCCCACAAAGATATAGTAATTAAGCACAAGTTCATTTAAGAACTCTCCCCCCATTTGATCTAATTCCCAAGAGAACAACATGAGTGACCTTGCTTTAATGAAAAAAGAATGATTTTGTCGAACATTAACAAATCACATGGACTTGTATCCTGAACATCGACATAAATTAATCTCAACGCCAGTTATGAATAAAGAGATACTTTTAATCGGTATGACTCAACATAAGAAAATCTTACGGAGTAGATAGTGTAGTAACAACACAAAATTTTGATCACAAGTAGATCAATACTGCGAAAAATTCCCAGAGAGTTTGTTCTATTTTTAGTTCATAAAACATAATAGATTTAACTTTTGAGCATATATGATATATCCGTTCAATTTATATAAAGTAAAGGACATTAAACCAATAATTATTAAATACTGCAAGTTCATCTTCCAAAAACTCTAGAATTTAAATAAATAAATCTAAAAACATGCAAGATGAAAATTGTTGGAAACAACTTGTGTAATCATAATATTTGCTATACCAAAACCTAGTTATCCTTCTTGAACACAACAATAAATTATCACAAGAAGTTTCCTAATACATAATCGATACCAAAATAAGCTATATTTTCCAAACTCTTCATTGGTATCGAGACCCTTGAATTTGTCATCAACTGTGTTCACGAACTCTTCAGAGAAAATATACTCATTGATAAGATCATGAACATGAAATTTCATGAGAACAAGGTCATCAGAAACCTTTTTCAACTCAGTTCGTAACATGTATAGATATTTTAGTGTTTCCGCAAGTTCCAGCTTTGCTTCCTCAAATTGTTTAAGAAAATCATTAACAGGGATCATCTCTTTACGCTTAACATCTTGATGATCATAAGAGAAATAACAATTCACACCAGGAAGATCTTCAGATAATTTAACCACTTTGTCATCAACTAGAGTTCTCTTTTTTTCTCTTGTTTCAATACCACCGCGAATAACTTCTTCCATGTTTTCAAGAATTCGTGACAATAGGACATGCTTGGTTACAGAATTCCTTGGATGAGAAATTCTCAACACAAGTTAGGGTATATAAACAAGTTTGTGAGAATTTTTCTCTAGGTAACAGGTCGGTTCGTGACCTTCCCTAAAAATAGGGTTTTTGACGGAAGTTAGAAGGGTCAGATACCGTGAGGTACATAAACTTACGTCCCAAAACTATTTAAGACATGGACCCCCCCCCCCCCCCCCCCTTCTTCTTTTTTGAGAGAGAGATAGACAAGAATTTAGAGAGAGCATAATAGTTTTCAGTACTGTAGTTTTCTGCCTTTTTCTATGATATACCAGTTCCTTATTGAATATATAATAATTCTCAGCTCAATAAACATAAATTTAGAGCACAAGAGTATTAATATTCATGAAGGGAAAATCAATGAATGCTTATCGTTTTCTGGAGCCTGTCTCAACAATTTTTTTATTAGCAATCTTGTAGATTGGGACAACTTAGAAATACGTAAAGGTTACAATATGAAAAAGATTATGGCTCATCACTCTCAAATAGTACACCTGTTACACAAAAATTCCCTATCCAGCAGGATTTTTATGGAAAAGGTTCAGGACTTGTGACTAACCTACACAAGGGTGAGTAGAACTCTCACCAGAGGGATTATGCTGAATTTTACTCTTGTTTTTACCTCTTCCTTTTACTCAGAAAATTCTTTTTGGACATGAAAAGTGATCATAGAAATTACTATCATTATGGAAATAGACAATATTAGATCCCTTACCTAAGGTTGGTTGTCTGGACGATGACACTTTATCAATAAGATCTTTATATCCTGTAATAATCAATTCCATGTTAGCTTATTGAATTGTTTCATTGATGAAGACGTCAATTTTCTCAGGAAGTGTATGAGTATCCTTATGAACCCATATCTGTGACGGTTTTTCTGAGTTCTTCTTTAACCGATTTTGCATACTACCTTTTGACTTGTTCGAACATTTGTGGACCCAGCAGGACTGATATTTCTAGTAACAAATTTTCCTGAACATGTTTTCACCCCGAGAGGTTTAGATGTTCGAATATCAGTTACACCTTTCAGAATTAAATCTAAGGTGTTTTGGAGACGGTCAAACTGATAGTTTTCCAATCTCAATTTACACTACATGATAGTTTTCTAAGGCATTATCTTTAAGTTTAGCCTCGAGTGAAATGATGTTCGATTTTCCTTCAGCATGTTCTTCAAGAAAAATCCTTGTTATCGAATCATAATCAGAAATAATACCAGTGAGAGTATTGATTTTGTGTTTCAGCCTATTGACCCCTGAAGACTGAAATTCTACATGTTTTAAAATCTCAGTACATTCTTTGGTTGCTTCTCTTTCTACTTCTGAGTCAGACTCATCAGTAAGATAATAGGGATTACACTTATCAATTTACAATTGTGTTAAGGGAATAAAGTTTTCATCTATATGAGAGTTTGAGAATTCAGACTCTTTTACAGAATCCATAACAACAATGTTTTTTAAACTGGTGGAAAGTTTACTAGAGATTTCGTCTCTGTCCATATAGTCAGATTGCTTCAAACATAACTTATTAGTGTTTCACTTATTTTCCTGCTCTGATACCAATTGAAAACATGGGGGTACCAAAATACACCACCAACTTTTTCTTAGGCAACCTGTATGGACTAAACTCAAATACAATTCCGAGAGTTCAACTTAATGAATCTCAATCAAGGAATTATATGAAGATCTTATATCTCTTTCTCCCACAATTAAAAAGTTAATAGAAGCAAGTCCGTGAACCTAATTATGTTGAGAGTACTTGGACGATTCCAAAGATCAATATCCAAGAATCGATCAAGTCGTATCCAACAAACATGGATGGATATATCTACTTTGATTGATTAACTTACAACCTGTGATATTTCAATTATAAAGATAAACAATATAATGCAGAAAAAGAAATAACACATACACCAGAATTTTGTTAATGAGAAAACCACAAATGCAGAAAACCCCCGGGACCTAGTCTAGATATGAACACCAAATTGGATTAAGCCGCTACAGACACTAGCCTACTATTATAATTTCGGACTGGAATGTAGTTGAGACCGAATTAAACCATCACAACAATCCAGTTATAGTCGTGCTCCTTACGCCTCTTGAATTCCAGCAGGACTCCGCGCAATTGATTCCCTTAGCTAACGTTCTTTATAGCCTAAGAGTTGTTTCAACTCAATTGAAGACTTTAAACCAATCTGCCTCCCACAGATAATCCTATTTGTGATTTCCGTTCTGATCAAAGATTAAGGTGAGGTAGGAAATCGATTGCAATAGAAAAAGTCTAGCAAACCTCAAAATCCGGTCTTATGACTCCTGAAGAGCAGCCTTGATTATTATTCACCTCACAAGTCGAAACTTGTGGAATCACAAAGTCTGAGAGAAAATACTTTGTGATTTCTATCTATCTTGTTTGAGTGAGAAGCTCAACAATCAAAACAAGATCAGGATACTCGAACTATCAAGATGAAGATAGTTGGACCTGGCTTCACGAATCCCTAGGTGAAGTCTTTTTAGTCGTTAAACTCTAGAAGGGTTTGAAGGAGGGGACGACTAAAGTTTTACAACTAGGACACACAAGAATATGTCAGGGATTCAAAGATCCCAGTTGTTAGAGGTTCTCCTTTTATAGACTTTCAAGATCAAGGTTGCTTTAGGTTTAAGCTAAGATGGCTTTGGAACCAAATAATCAATAATCAACGTTAGATGAAAAACTTGACTTTAGATTAACATAGAAGAATATACACTCTGGTTAGGATGGACCATAACCAAACCGTGTATAATGACCTGTTCATGTAGGTTAGTGGAAACTATCCAATCAAACTATACGCTTAACCATTTTCATATAACACTTTAAGACTTTTCTTGAATCATACATATGATCAAAAATATATAGATAGTGTTTTTAGAGAGTTGTTCAAGTGCCGATCATCTCATAGAAATAATTTTGATGCATCTGAAAATATTCGACAGGGTAAGTACGTATCTGGTACGTGTATTGTACCTGTTCGTGAATGTGTTTGTCATAGTACGTGTACTAGGTATGGATACCCTTAAGACAAAAGACGAGTTCAGGAACTCACAGATCTTTTATGGTTTGGATGGACCATAACCGAACCATGTATAATGACCTGTTCATGTTAGTGGAAACTATCCAATCAAACTATACGCTTAACCATTTTCATATAACACTTTAAGACTTTTCTTGAATCACGCATATGATCAAAAATATCTAGATAGTGTTTTTAGAGAGTTGTTCAAGTGCCGATCATCTCATAGAAATAATTTTGATGCATCTGAAAATATTCGACAGGGTAAGTACGTATTTGGTACGTGTATTGTACCTGTTCGTGAATGTGTTTGTCATAGTACATGTACTAGGTATGGATACCCTTAAGACAAAAGACGAGTTCAGGAGATCACAGATCTTTTATGGTTTGCATACCGGGTATGCAGACCGTTTTCTGTATTAAAACCAACAAACTTTTTCCGGTTTGCATACTGGGTATGCGAACCATTCGTGGTTAACGACTTTTTGTAGTATGGATACCGGGTGATGCGTACCACAAAGTCACTGCCAAAATATAGCTACGCCGGTACGTGTACTGGGTACATTTACTGCGGCCCCGGACTTATAAGTATGTGAACTGGTATGCATACTGCCCTGTATCCAAATTAACAATAGTTCTATATCTCTCTAATAATCAATTCAAAACATTCCCGATAACATCAATGGCACATATCACTATTCCAGACTATTTTCAAAGGATTAAATCTTGAATCATTCTATTTTCAAATGAACAATAAATTGTTCTTAACCAAATTCATCAAGTATGAACAAATGTTCTTAAGCATACATAGTCACATTTCGAGAACAACATTCAAGATATACTTGACTCGAAATTTCTGTTATTTATGCACTGTCTAATTTAGTCACGCGACAATGTCTCATAGATAGAAAGGTGAAAACTTGAGAATAGGTGGTTTAGTCTTGTAATCAATATCGATTCCGAAACGGGTTAGCCTGGATATAAGTTACCTATTTCCTAAAGAGGAAGGATCCGCTCACACTTTTATTATCACACTATCGCACACGTTGGACGTTATTTTTGTGAATTAAAACCAAACCGTAACGGATTTGAAGCTAATATTTTGAGGATATGTTCCTCTTACCAAGTTCTACATACCTACAAAAAATGAGTACATTCCGAAATATAAAACCTCACAATCTACCGGTCCTGATTTCGACGGCCAGAAATTTGTTGATTTTCAACGTCTTATTTTCAAAGTAGTAGATGGTAGTGTTATACTTCTCAGAATACACTCATTTTCGGTATGAACGCAGAGCTTTGTAATACTAACGTATCTCCAAAATGTTATCTTCAAACCTATTACGATTTGGTTTTTATCCACAATAATAACGTCAATGTGTGAGATAGTGTGATAATAAAAGTGTGAGGCATCCTCCTCAACCACTTCCAACCACTTCCTTGGAAACATGCAGAAAATGGGCAGTGTCTTTTCCGCGTTGAAGCTAACCAAACACGGGTTGAGTAGACGATCAAAGGTTTCGTTTCTCAACACATAAATGGACTGTCCAGATTAACAGAACAGAACACCCAAAATTCGTTTTTTATTTGATTGGGGATTTAGATACACAGAGATATTATTAGGTTTTGTCTTTTAGTCTTTTAGGCCGGGGGCTTACCATTTCGCTGACTAAAACACAAACATCCATTTTTTTGTTGTTGATTCTACAAATTAAGAAAGATCCATATTCCTTCCTCCCCCAGAAATTTTGATCTCGTTTATAGATTCTCTATTTCACGTTGTTCATCCTTAACAACAACAAAGAATATAGTTCGACCTAGCTGATCATAGGTAAGAGAAATTGTTTAATTATATAATGGTTCTTGCTTATACCTTCATTCCATCATTTTCTGTTTGTGCTGAATTTTTCCATTAACTTTCCTATTGAATTGCTTCGTTCTTTCAATAATGATGATGATTACGATGATCCTCTATACTGGTTCTGATATTGATTGATTCTTGGATGATAATTGAGGTGTATGATGACTATTTTTAGCGTAATTTGGGGTTTTTGATAGGTAGTGATTAAATAGGTTTCTGCTGAATTTACTTCTAATGTTCAACCCCACTAGGGAACATTTGACAATGAGTTACTCATAAGCAATAACACAATTAGAGCTAGGTAGGTATGAATGACTGATGAATGACCAGAGAAAATATATCAAACATGTTCTTATTTAGACTGACACAATCGAAATGGTTAGATTGTCCTAATTAGCTTCCGATGTTCATTGTATACTATTGTACATCTTCTTCAATTAGGTTTAATTGAATTCTAGAATATATGTAACTAATGAGACATTCCTATAAGGAAACATTTGAGAATGAGTTATTGCATAAACAACAACGACGACGACATTGTAACAGCTAGATAGTCGTAACCCTAATGCTCATTGAGCAGAGAGAAAATACTTGTAACGTTGCAACCATTTGTTGTTACAAGCACACTATTGAGACAGTTAGATAATCTTTCAATGTTCATATTTCTGGATGTATCTCAGAAGGGTTTCTTGATACTCGTGATGTTTTCCGATGTAGCATTGACATCATTGTTTTGCTCACATGCTCTTGTTAAAATTCTGATAATTTTTATAATTGGCAGCTCCAGGCATCTATTTGTAGATTGTTAAAACAGATCATCTGGTGGAAGTTAATCAGTCTGAATTTTCCAGTGTCTGACTGACACCAGGGTTAAGTATGAGAAATGGAACACTCGATGTTGGTGAATGTTCAAGCTCTGCCTCTACATCGTTAAGTAGTCCACAAGATATTGAGGATGATAAGATGATAGCTGTTGTTCTATCTGAAGAATATGCTAAATTAGATGGTGTAGCTGCTGCACGCCTTGCTAACTTAGCACCTGTTAAGGCATGTTACTACTCATGTTGCATCTAGTGTTCATAACTATGTTGTGTAATTGTTAATATCTCTGTTAAGTGAATACAAAATCTTGCTTGTGTTCCATATATTCTTCTTTCAAACTCTTATCGTTCTTGATGAATGTTGTTGCTACCTGAGTCCCATCTAGTTTTTAACATCGGGTTGTATTTTCAGCATGTTCCACGGATAAATTCATACATACCCAACTTCAGTGATGCAAGTCTGGATCATCAACGACTGCTGCAGAGGTACCTAATTTAACATATAAATTAGTAACAGAAATTCTTCAAAAAAAAAGAAAAAATCAGGAAACTTCATATTTATTGAAGTCTATGATCATTGGGGCAGAAGCTTTCTCTTAAGCTTGTTTTGACTGCTTCTTAGATTGATTGTTCTGTGAGATTCGCCCAGAATGACTGGGGAGTTTTTGTTAAACTACTTAAAATATGAATTGATGCTATGTAACCTATGTTAACGTTCAATGGTAACAGAAAGATTGGGACCAGTACAAATATAGCCTTCTTCATACCTACATTATTAATCTTTTGAAGCTCATAACATTACTTAAGAATCTTCAGAATGTTAATTTTTTCCGCATCCCCAGAGTGGTTATTTTTTATATGTAGCATCTACATGGTCTCATCTAATATATACAATGCACTTAACCATTTTTCTTTCATCACATTCTCTTAGGCTACATGTATATGGTTTATATGAAGTGAAGGTCTCTGGGGATGGAAATTGTCAGGTTTGTGGACTCCAACCAATATCTTTGAGAAACGTTCCAGACAAGGCGTCGAAACATTAATATTTTTCATTTTTGTTAAATCCTTTTTATTTTCCACTTTTGCAGTTTCGTGCACTTTCAGACCAAATGTTCAAGTCTCCAGAGCATCACAAATTTGTACGAAAAGAGATTATAAAGCAGGTATTTTATACTGAGCATGTTATACCATTACATTAGTTTTTTCCTTCCACAATATATATGTGAGGTTTCTCACCTTTCTGTCCTTTTTCTTTCCCATTCAGCTTAAAGACAACCGTTCTTTGTATGAAAGCTACGTTCCGATGAAGTATAAACACTATTACAAGAAAATGGCCAAGTAGGTTTCTTCTGTATACTCTCTTGTGCATGATTTAGTTGCTGTACTTCGTTGATTAAAGTAAGAAGATCTGTATATCCTGTTACAGGACCTAATTTCATGCATCATGCAGATCTGGTGAGTGGGGAGACCATTTGACGTTACAAGCAGCAGCCGATAAGGTATACTATTGTTATTCCCACAACTTTTCTCACATAAGGTTATAACATGACGACTTTATTCTATTTGAAAACTGACCCACCGTATTGTTTAAGGCGAGGTGTACAGTGCAGCGTTGAGGTATAAAATATTCCGCCTTCTAGTCATACATTATTTTACAACTAGAACACCTAATTAGATGATATAATACTCAAGAAGCAAATATGTGGGTATTTGATATCAGTGAAAGAAGTAAGTCCAAGATAGAAATGATGGGTCTAAGTCTACATTCAGGGGTTAGATTGCTTAATTAGATCTTAACAAAGATCCAGAGATAAAGGCGGCACCTTGGCTGGGTGAGGCGCCTATGCACCAAAACTCTCACTTTTGGCACTCAAGTGATACCTTTACAACTAGCTTACCACCCATTCCGTGCCCCATCTCACTTTTTATGTCCACTTTGAGAAAACTATACATGCATAAGAGATTTAAGGGTCATTTAACACTTCATACCTTGTTCTTGACAGTAGCTAAAGTCTGAATTCTGATTGTGTATCCGCAGTTTGGAGCAAAGATATGTCTTCTAACTTCATTTAGAGATACCTGCTTTATTGAAATCTCTCCACGAACTCAGGCTCCCGAACGAGGTAAGATCTTAGACAAGCCATTACTAGTAACCGTACCATTCTTCCCATATGTTGTGTTTCAGAATTTTTAATTTTTCAAAGTGATTTCCTCAGAAAAGTAAAAATGCCTTCTGTTTCACTGAAATGATTCCGGTGCCTTGAGTGTTAAGTAAATGTTTCTAATGAAACTTAGATGCAGCAAAGGTGTAACCAATTTTCTTAGAATTGTAGCTTTGTTTGTCCACAATGGACTAATCAGGGAGGAGGAAGGAGTTTGGTCTGTAAAAGCACCATAGTTAGTGTTTGCATTTGAACGTGTAAACACTATCAAGTATATGAAATTTCACCAAATTAGTGAACTGTGTCAGATTATCTTCTTCCTCTAAGCCGTTAGTCCCAAACAAGTTGGGGGTAAGCTAGAAAGGAAACACGAGGACTTCCCAAGCGGTCATCCATCTTGGTACTCCTCTTGCCGCCCTTTCCTGAGGAAATGGCTGGTTTTCAGCCAAACAAAGGTACACGAGGACTTCCCAAGCAGTCACCATCTTGATACTGCTCTCGCCGTCTTTTGGTCTATGTCTGGCTCGCCACGCCTATCAGGACCCTATTTTACAAGGGTAATGGCTGTGCTTTTACTGTTGGCTCGCCATGCAAATCACGAACTCTCCTCCTTTATCCTGGCTTGGGACAGGCTGTGCAGAGAAACTACACAGGCGGAGTTTGAACTGTATCAGATTATGGGGCAGAATTTACAGGGTACACTAGACTGAAGCTAGATTAAGTAAAGATCCAGTAGCTGATAAGTCAATTTGTGGTACTGGCTTACTGCTCAAGTGACAAAGTTTTCCAGTGGGCAGGTCATGATCCACTAGTTTAAGCTGTTACGTAATACCATTCCTTTTGATTGGATGTAGCTTTAATCTGTGTAGTGTAATTTGGGTTTCAGAAGTCAAAGAGATCAGTCTGATGGTATTTATGGGCGAGCACTCATTCTGTGTTTTTGTGCTAAGCTTATGTCTTACCCCGCTAACTTTAGTTTTCATTGCAAATGCAGAGCTATGGTTAAGTTTCTGGTCAGAAGTACACTATAACTCGCTGTACGAACTGCGGAGTATGTTCTTGACTCAACTCACTAATGTTTCTTTTGTGGTGCCTTGTTAAATACCACAAGATTGAAATGAAAATTATTCTGGTTAGATACATTTCGTGTTGTCTCAAAATACTGTTTTTCTTGGTTTTGAACTTTGTAGATGCCCCACTACCTAGCAAGCCAAGGAAGAAGCATTGGTTGTTCTAGTAGTAGTAGTAGGAAAAGAACAAGAAGAAAGGGATTTTTATGATTCAGTCATTGATCAATAGGAGGAGAGCCTAGAGAGGTCCTGCAGAGATACTTCCATTGTGCATACTCATCAAGTGCCGTACTGCAATATACTGTATTTGTTTGGTTGTTGTCATTTTTTGCTCATTTTATTCATCTTGATTCGTATTCATCTTGATTCGTATAAATTGTTTCTTCAACCTTTGTACCATATATATGTTGCTGCCTCGATTGTGTTTTACTTTCTGTAAACACATGAATAAATTTTTTCTAGGGTGCTGGATGAATAAATTTCAAAATACAATGACTTGGAAGAGTTAACTGTACCTATTATTTTTAAAGCAATCTATGTTTTCTTAGAGATTGCTTTCATCATAATAGTGCACTCCTGGTAATTAAGAGACTGAATCAGAATTCAAATACATTGATTACTTTCAATTAGTTATAACCTCAATACTCATGTATGTTTTCATTTTCAGTCACAATCAACCTTTTTCCGCATACTGTAAATAATGCGGAGATTTGAAAGTTTTTCCTTCTTTTGATTAGAGAGATTTGTATACAGTCTTCCACATGAATTTGTACTAATGGTCCCTCTGTTTTGATGACCGCTATATATTCATCTTTTTTGCCTGGTACATTTTTGTTTTTCTTTTCTTTCTTCATAGTGAACTTTTGTTTTTATGTTGTGTGTTATATCGTTGTTAATGATTGTTGAGGAAAATAACACAACTTTAGGTCTTTCAAATGATCAAAACCATGTAAATTATTATTGTCGTGAAACAAAATATATGAAGCCATGAAATTTGAACACTAACCCTTCTCTGTGGTTGAAAAATGAAGTTGTTTATTCGTGTACTCCTCCCAATTTCTCAAAAATTTCATAAAAATTAATCAAACAGCTGGATTTTACAAAAAGTGTTGTTTGATTATAGCTGAATTGAATCATTGAGCAAATGCTTTTGGACTATAGAAAAGCAAAACTTTGGAGTCTTTTGTTGAATTTGGTGAGACTACTCAGTTGGTGCTGAAAAGGGGGATTTGAAGATGATATCAATTGAGGATTTGAAATGAAACATAACCAACTAAATTAAAGAGAGCCAGTTCAGCGATTTGGCTGTCTAGACTCAACTTGATTCTGTATTTGGGAAGAAAATGGTGGAGGAGTTGGATCAGTGTGGGCATGGGACCTTTCGGTTCTGCATGGATGCATGTGAGGAGATTGTATTTGCTGCCCCTTATCCAGCCCAGATGTGACACACTAACAACAAAACAAAATAAACGTCCACACAACCCTACAAATTTAAAGGTTGACAAAACCTTTTTGAGTATTGATTCATTGAAATAAGCAGCTAATAAAAACAAGATTGGCATGGTCAGTGCCAAGGCCCTCCAAATCTCCAATACATATCTGAGTTACGGATATTCAGCGTCTCTGTATGCCCACTAGCAACCGTAGCCGATGCATTATTGTGTTCCTTCCTTCCTTCAATGACGGTGGCTATTACTGATTTGTGCACATTCCTTTGCTTCCTATTTGGTTCCTAATGGGCATATGGTTGACCGGATTCTATAGCAGACAAACGAACTAAAGAAAATTAAGGATTCAAAACCAACTCTATAGATAAATGAAAAGGAAATCCTTGTATCAGATTTAGCAGAAATTATTGAGGCAGTTTGTGCATCCATGCAGTAACAAAAAGGTCAAATGTAAATGGGAATTCTTACGTGAAAAAGAAAGACTTGTAGTAAATACTGATATTCTGAATGGTACCATCAACAGTTACCCATAGCCGTGAGGCTGTCAGTTTCGTAATGCATACTGAGGAATACAGAAGATGCACGAAAACAGGCCAGAAGCTAGCCACGCCATGATGTACCAAATCATATGATTTGATCACCAACCAGCATGGAGTAATGATGCATGTGCATTAGATAGTAACCTACTCGATCGACACTCGACACCTGGGAGAAGCTGTTAATCAAAATCATGTTATGTGTATTTTATTTTCAACTCCGAGTCCGATATATTGATGATTGATTGAAAACTGATACCGTCGAAGTTGCTGATTGACCTTGGTCCTTGGTGAGTAGACTCATCTAAAATCAATCATTCTCATACTTCAGTCCATTCAATCTCCACAATATTAATTATTTCTATTATAGTAATCAATCCAAAAACAAAAATTAATATTATACTAGCAGTAACTAACTAAGATTTCTTCCTATATAGCAGGATTTGTTTTTGTTACATGTGCTGATCTTTCCAACTGTTTTGGGTTAATGCTGTCTTAAAAATTAGTTATAAATGTACTTATATATTCTGATGCTGATTTCATAGCAATAAAGCTGGTAGTGTTAGCTCAAACTAATTATTCAAATAATTTAGTAGATAGAGCAAATGACCATGTGGTGAGGTTTCTAGTCTTAAAGACTAGGCACATGGCCCTTGGGGCTCCTGTCCGCAGCCTCAACCAAACCATTCAGACAGATTTCAATTCTCTCCGATTAATTCTAATCAATCAAATTGTCCCCGTCTTAGTAAATTGCAGTTTAAAACTGCAAATTATAATGATCAGCTGATGTAAAACGTTGGATACCATGCCGGCCCGGAACATGATTTGCTTTGATATGTGAAGTGAACATTCAACGGTAATATGCAAATCTTCGAACTAGCTTAAATATACAAGTTTTTAAAAACTAAAACAACGATTTTATCGAGACAAAATCAATTCTCTGACTAATTTCTTAATCTTATTTTCTTAATCTACGTACACACGCGTGTAGCAGGAAAACAAATGTACTGCTACATTATTATTCGGTTAGTTAGGTATAATAAAATAAACGATGGTAATCGGGGTGTATCGAATCGCGGCCCGCGACCATAAAACATATGCTTTATCATGTGAATTAAAGTAAAGTCTGGTATTGCATAGTACTAGCTTAACAGTATATTATTACTAGGTTTGATTAACAATATTATCTTCTTTTTAACTTAATATCATATCATAATTTTAAAAATAAGTGTTCAAAATTTTCATTTCCAATTCAATTTCACTTGGATTGTAGACTGTGGATTGATTTAGTAGTCCCAAACAGCAGAAAATTTCACACGAGTTGGCCAAATATATTTTGACTAGTGATGTTTCTAAATTGAGTCCGTCTGGCCCAAGTAGAATTTAGGAAAGAGACTTATTCTTAAGATATCTAGGATTATTTAGATGACAATTTTTAACATTAAGCTTATAAATAAGACAACCGGATAGTATCACCGTTCATTTAGAAATAACGGTATCTTTTTTTTTCCTGATCAGTATTTGGTATTCCGGAAACTTCGAATTCTAGTCTCGAATATCATTATATAGTAACTTTATCACTGTGCAAATATCGCAGAATATCGGCAGAAATAACGGTGCTTAGGTCAGCAGTAAGCTCATAGTCCTCAAATTTGGCTTGATAGTAAAACGGAAAAGCTGATGGATCCATGGGCATGGCACATCATAGTCCCCACGGCCTCGATTGACAGAGATAAAACAAGAAGGTCGCTTCAAATATATAATCATCGTGATAGCAGAGAACCTAGAATAAAATCCAAATATACTATTACATCCCAAATATAGGTATTGTAGCTGGACCAAGTACGTAGGACCAATCAATGTAGCAGGACTAGTTGAGTTTAGAACACGTAGGACCATGGAGTTTTAAATGTTCATCAAGACTTGGATGCATACGCATCATGCAGCTGTTACACATACATACAATAAAACTAGCTGTCGATGATTGCATTGCATCATTCTGTGGCCACAAGATCATTCACATATTCATTGTTGGGCCAGAGTCCAGATAGATAGACTTGAACAACATAACAAAAATCATATTTGCCAAGAAATCCCATTACCTGGACTAAATCCCATTATTTAGTAAACCTATCATAGGATTTGGTTTGTATTTTGGTGCATGCATGTTTCTATTGCTATCAATCTACTGACTGTGGACTGCCCAACAAACTGTCCGCTAAACTGTTGATCAAGTTATGAACACAAACGATTTATCTCGGTATGTTTAAGGTTTTATCCTCTTTTATGAAAAAAACAAACAAACTGTTGATTAGAATTCTTAGTGCTAACTATCATTATAATTTATACAAGTACTAACAATGGTAATGTTTTATTTTTATCGCATTAGGAAACATGCATGGTGCATAGATTCGAAGAATTGACTTCAAATATGAGAATTTATACTTCACATCCGTGTGAGACTGAAGTAGATAATGACTAGAGTTAACAGTAATTAGTTCTAGTCACTCTCATAAGCCCAAAGCCGAAGATAACGACTCGAGTCCAAATAGCCTGGACCATATAAAATGAGTATTGGATGAACCTCTGGCTAGCTAGCTAGGAAATACCATATGGGACCTCACGATCAATGGCAGTAAAGTCGCTAAAGTGTTTAATCAACATCATCATCATCTCTCCCAAGACCTTCCAAGCAGTAACACTCTTGCTAGCTAGCAGCAGCGGCAACAGCAACAGCAGCAGCAGTCCAATTCAAAAACTATACATTATTGGACTTCTCTTTCTTTCTTTCTCCATCTAATAAAGAAGACTACCAAAACATTACATAATACTCTAGCTGTACAACATTTAAAAAATAAATAAATCAATATTCTGAACCAATGAATGACATATACTAGTACTAAGTTTTTATTTGCAACATCTTTTTTCATAAATTTGATTTTTTTTCTTTTTTAAAAGAAACTCTTTTTCTTTCTTGTTTTTCTTTGCCTATAAAAGTAGTAGCAACCCACACACTTCTCTTCACTCATCATCACTACTTCCTTCTCTTTCTTTTTCTCATCGTAGTCTTCTTTCTCTGTGGGTAATAAACTAAGAACCAATCTTATTCATAACCATTTTCTTTCTCTGTCTGGCAAACTGACTTGCTAAAACACTACTTGTATTGTTGCAGATGATGAAAATGGGGTCTCTCCAGTGTTTAAGTCTATGTTTGGGTCTCTTGTTTTTGGCTTCTGGAGCATTTGCTGCTGCACCAAGAAGGCCAGTGAGTGTACCCTTCGCAAGGAACTATAAACCTACATGGGCTTTTGATCACATCAAATACTACAACGGTGGCAACGACATTACACTCATGCTGGACAAATACACAGGTACTAACTAACTAACAATCCTCAATCAGTTCTCTTAAAATTAAACAAACTGGTTATTTGACCAATCCTGATTGGTTTTATTTCTTTCTTGGTTTTACAATATGAAAAAAGGAACTGGATTTCAATCAAAGGGATCTTACCTGTTTGGTCACTTCAGTATGGATATTAAGATGGTACCTGGAGATTCTGCAGGAACAGTTACAGCTTTCTATGTAAGAAGCAGTCGCCATTCTCATTCCACTAATTCTTACATTTCTGGTTAAATATATTTTCTTGGTTTGGTTTCTTATTGATTGGTTGTTTTGATTTTTCAGTTATCATCTAATAACAATGAACACGATGAGATAGACTTTGAGTTTCTGGGAAACAGAACCGGACAACCTTACATTTTACAGACAAATGTCTTCACCGGAGGAACGGGTAACAGGGAACAAAGGATCTTTCTCTGGTTTGACCCAACCAAAGAATTCCATTCCTACTCCGTTTTATGGAACCTTTACCAGATTGTGTAAGTATTCCTTCCTTAGTAATTGTTGAGTTGCCTGTTTTATATGTCTATTGTTTTCTAACAAAACCCTTTTGGATAAAACTGCCAGATTCTTTGTGGATAGCGTCCCAATCAGGGTATTCAAGAACGTGAAAGGATCAAAGTTCCCATTCAACCAACCTATGAAAATCTACAACAGTCTATGGAATGCAGATGATTGGGCAACAAGGGGTGGGCTCGAGAAGACCGACTGGTCAAAGGCACCATTCATCGCTGCCTACAAAGGTTTCCACATAGACGGCTGTGAGGAATCCGTGACAGCCAAATATTGTAGAACCCAAGGCCAGAAATGGTGGGACCAAAAAGCATTTCAAGATCTTGATGGTATTCAGTACAGAAAATTGGCTGACGTTCGACGAAGATACACCATCTACAACTATTGCACTGACCGAGTCAGGTTCCCTACAATGCCCATCGAATGCAAGGTCGACAGAGATGTCTAATGTTGCACCATTCAATGCAAAACTCTCTATAAAGCCCGGCCGTAGCTTATCTATAAGGGAACGCTTGATTGTGTATCTTATTATTTGCTTGAGTTGATATTTTTATTTATAAATATGTGTATGTACAAGAAAAGAAATGCAAGCGATCGAAGGCTGGCCGAGGAGGAGGATTATCATCCATAAGTTGGAATTGTATCATTTATTATTTACTATTGTAAAACCAAGTGTGAGCAGCAAACCATAAAAATTGTTGTTGAGATTTCATTAATACAATAAATATATTTGATTTATTATTAATAATTAGCATTACTTCTTTATACTATTTTTTTTTTTTTTTTTTTTATAAACAAGGAAACTTTTCATTAATGGGATTTTAAGGTTACAATGAGTTTAAGATCGAAAATAAGAGAATACAAAGTAACAAGAACATACCGTAAGAGTACAATACCGAAAAATCCGACAAGAGAAAGAGAAGGATTACCGGAGTAAGACAAATACAAGTATGAATAAGATCCGATTAAATCGGAAGAAGGATGGTTTTTCTCGGAATTAAATTTCAACCATTTAGTTTGTTTTTCTTCTTTAGAAAGAAATGCTCCCAAAGTAGGAGTGATTTGCTCAAATCTCTTATAGCTAGTGATGAAGCTTCCATCGTCAAAAAGACCACCTATGGAGATTCCGTCGCCGGATAAGTTGATGAAGATTCTGTCGCCGGAGACAACCAAGATGAAGATTTCGTCGTTGGAGAGCATGGAGAGCATCACTATTGATCTTAAAACCCAACCCAACAACCAAAAATCTCCATTAAAGCGAAGATAGACCTCAAAAGAGTAGATAAAACCACCAAAATGGTGTAGATAAGTAGAAAACATAATAAAAACCAAACTAATCTACTAACTAACCTAGAAAGCAAGGAAAAATGAAGAAATCTGCTCAGATCTAGTCCAAAAATGGACTAGATCTGAGCAGAAAATGGTTGTTTTTGATGGTTTTGCTAAAGAAGAAAAAGGAGTGAGAGAGAGGAGAGAGAAATGTTTATTTCATTGAGTTCGCTGAGTTTTTTTTTCCACCAATACCTCAGTCGATTACTTCTCCATCCACCATCATTTATGAGTTCATCTTGTGCTTATCATCCAATGAGTATGAATTTCCATCGGATTATGAATATGAGATTTTGCCTAAACAAGGACCAAAACCAGCACCATTAAATCTTGAATGTTGGCAGTCAGATATTTTTTTTTTTATGGAAAGGCAACTGCCTCTGATTTTCATTAATATGAAAATTTGCTTACAATTTGATCGATTACATCAATGATCGGAAAGATATAAAAAGCACAACGTTTACATGTTTTGTTCAAAGAAATGAACAATGAACTGAGTACGCCCAAGTTCATACCATAATCAACTGAGAAATGAACAATGAACTGAGTACGCCCAACGTTTACATCAATAACCGTAATCCGATGAGGAATTTGATGTTCTTCTTTCAAACCATTTTGGTTGTTGATCATCATAGAAATTTAATGCTTCCATATAAGGGAAGTGATATGCCCAAGTTCTTGCGATCAAATTCAGAATTTGTTGATCTTGATTATAGATAACCTGATCAATGCTTCTCGGAAGTGAACCACCCTCGATAATGTGCTCGTCAAATGTGCAGCACCACGAACAAATGCCTTCAAGGCCCATAAAAACCACTCTCATCAGAGTGTATAGGAAATAACAATGGCAGTAATTTACCATGTTTATTAGAAAATACAAACATAAAAACCTAATATGCATTTCTGTAATGCAATTTATTTATTTACATATATAATTGGATGAACTAATCTATCCGGATCATACAGAAATCAAGCTTCGAGCAGAAAAACAAAGATAAAATTAACAAAGAAGATGAAGAAAACCGTTTGGAAGATGAAGATAACTGTTTGTTTTTGGATAGGGTTGCAGAGCGTTTTCGGATAGAAAAAAGATCATGTGGGAAAGCATCTTAATGAAATAAAACTCAAAATGGAATGAATCGTCACATTACCATCTTCGTCTCCAACTTTTTTTTTTTTTTTTTGTTGAACAAGATTACTTATTGATTTCATTAAAATAATAAGAATTTATACATCATCTTCAAATAAATCAACCATGAAAAACATGAAAAAAAATAAAAAATAAAAATCAAATACATGGATTTCAAAGATAAATCTGATGATGCCGGAGGAATGGCTTGTGATTTAATAATCTGCCATTTTGAATTGTCTTCTTCTTCAATAAGATTTAAGTGTCCCAATCGGGAGTAATTTGCCCAAAATATTGTTACCACAATCAATTTCGGTAGCCCTTGATCTTCACATAGATGAAAAATCATGTCATGCCGAAATAGATTGCCCTGGATGAAATATCTGAAACAATTGATGCAATCGATTGAATCGCCACAACGACTAAGGAATTCTTCTTGGAAAGTATACAAGAAGTAATCTAAATGGCATATAAAAACCATTACAGGATAAAAGAAAATACATACTGAAAACCTAATATCGTTTTATAAAAATGATTGTTTTATTTAGAAGTAATATACATATAATTACAAGTAATTGTATTCAAATTCAACCAGAAGGTCTGAAAAAATCAGACCAAATCTGGTATATTTGAGATACAACAAAGGATTTTTGAAGATATAGGAGAAAACGGTTACAGGATTTTTTTTTGCATAGAGAAAAAGGGGAGGAAAGAGTTTCCGTCATCTGCAACTATTAACTGGATGATAATAATTCATGTCATCATGGCAGTCAGATAAATCGGAATTTTAGGTTATGGCACGTGGTGCATATAATATGAGTCAGTAGTGAGAGAAAAGGAGCGTCGTCCTAAAAAGTTTTGGTACCCAAAACAAAGAAAGAAATTGTTTCAAAAAAAAGAAAAAAGAAAAAAAAAAGAACAGAGACATCAAAGAGATGCAGACATGTGTCCTTGCACAGACATAATTATCAATCAGAGGCTGCAAAGTGTGAGTAGGTGAGTGGGCTGCGAGGTGCGTGGACAATTACTGCAGGGATTGCTTGATTTTTGGCTTTTCATTTTTATCTCTTCCTTTGACGTAAGTATATGATTTTGGGCTGTGCTACCCCATGCGACAGCGTACAAATGGTTTATAAGCTAGCACGTGCTAGCCGTTGGATGTGTTAAGATCTCTGTTTTGTGTTTTCTTTATAAAGTTACAGCTGGCGACAACTATCCAAAATATACATTATTTCAAGTTGACCCTCCAATTTAATTTATATTCATCAATTACTCCATTTATCGAGTAAAAAATGGATTCTCTTCTACTTTTTGTTCCCTACACGGAGAGTTCGAATTTTTTTAAAACACTTCCTATCTTATTGTCTTATCCGTGGTAGTTCTAGTAGCAGTATAATGTTGGTTCTGATCGACACCCTTTACCACAGAAGGGAACACCAATACCATGGTATGTCGAACAAAAAGAAAGAGAAATGTGTCGCACAACTATAATTCCAACTCAAATGGACTGTGTAGAAATTATGAATGAAGAATATTTCATAATACAAACCAAAATACTTGTCAACTAATCAACTGCTCATTGCTCATTGATGGTTACTTTTGCATTTAGCTTATAGACTTGCTTGTGGGCGTTGCATGCTGCTGCTCAAATAAGACATAAACTTCGTGGATGTGCCTAATAAGTTTTGAGTAGTTTTAATAATCATCAATGGAAACATTTGAGCTAAAAGAAAAATCAACTGCTCATTGCTCATTGATGGTTACTTTTGCATCTAGCTTATAGACTTGCTTGAGGGCGTTGCATGCTGCTGCTCCCCATTGTTGAACTTCCTTGTTGGACTGCATAGGCAAAAAACAGTATTGCAATAAGAGTTGTGCAATTGTTGGTAAAATAATTGACAAGAAATTAGGTATTATTAAGCAGTTTAAGTAAATACGTAACGGCTGTATATTTCTTCGCACATGTAAAAATTAACCATACCTGGGAAAGTTTCAGGCTGGCTGTTTATCTCTCTGAAAGCTACTTTGTTTTTGCCTGCCATAGGGTGAATATAACAGGCTTCAATGAATGGGTAATGAAGAAAATAAAGCAAATACTAAACATGTGCTAAGAGAAATTAAATCACGTCACTAAGTACCCTGTTTCCTGAACTTTTTCTTTGGTAGTTGTTCTTGAGTGGTCATCAGACTTGAGCCATTTGAAGTTATAGGGCGCACATCTAATTTTACTTATTTACACTGTGTAGGTTGGACGCACCGGTAGTACTAGATGGCGACGAATACTAAATCCACTATTACCCGCAAACCGATTGTAGAAATCATATGCATCTTCTTGTGAGTCAAACTCTTTCCCAACGTAAGGCCGAATATTGTTTAGTTCTTCTTCCGTCAATTGTTTCACATCATTTGCTGCAATTACCTCATCCTCAAGGCCATCATTTTTTTCTCTATCAAGTATATCAAGGTTCTCAATATCTTCAATATATGTTTCTTCATCGAAAATTTCTTCCCCATCTTCAGACATATACAAGCTCTCTACTTGAAAATCTGTATGTAGAAAAAAATTATACTTATAACCACAATGTTTTACTCAATTCTTCAATAATCAAACTATTAAACTTATTTATTAGAATAAATCTTAATAAACTATTGATTATCACTAACTACTTTATTCTTATCCCATACAATACAAGAATTTGGAGAATTAGGGTTATAATTTTACAAAGTTAGAATAATTAGAAAGAAGGGAAATAAAAAACACAAAGAGATCTAGATGATATACCATTCTTGGCTTGTGATTTCTCCCAATTGGCATCAATGATATGTTCGCTAGAGTCGAATTCATGTGCTAGGTTTCGACAAGGATTCATCTGTTAACAAAAAAATCACGCAGCAGAGGAAAGGAGTGAAAGCCAAAGTATTGTTTAATGTGATGAGAAGGTCTTGACCATGAAATATTAAAATTCATAAGGACCATTTTAATTTTATTAAACTAAGCAGAGGGCTTATTTGAATATATATTTATTGACAGTTGGGTATTCATCATCAACGGATGAAAATAAAACAAACTTGTCATCCAACGACTCCTGGGCGCTAGCTTATAAGTTCTCCCTGCGCTGTTGTGCGGGAGAGCATTTTCCTATGATTTTTGTTGTCTGAATATTCAGATGGGTTTGTATGAGCACCATCCCAACATTTGCACAATTTTCACTGCAAACAGATAATGTAATACCTCTCCATCTCTAGTCCTCCCACTTTGTGTATTTTATTTTTATTTTAGTTTTGTTATCGGATAAAATCTATTATTATAAGAAATTATTGGAAATTTAACAAGCTAAGCTCCAACAACGTACTACAATAGTTGAACAGGTTGCCGTGCTAACCTACCAGCGAGTCTCACGAGGAACCGGTAGCCGAAATGGATAGACGGGTCCGATTATGTCGTAAGGTGGGCAAGCTAACTCTACCTTCCATGTCAAATTCTGCAATATTGCGCTATTGGGTACTCGAACGTGGGACCTCATGAAACGCATCAAACCTTTAAGAAACGGGGATCTGAGCTAGCTCCCCGTTGCAAACTTTTCATGTAAGAAACCACATGAATTAAGTCCGTCAAGGATAATTGGATATTTGGTATCCGTTGGAGTGTGTCCGAAAATTTATAATATTATCCGAAATTTCGAATAGCAGGTATCCGATATCGTATTGGATATTCTTATTTTAACGTTTCAGATACGGAAAAGACATTATACTACAATAATATCCGATATCAGTTAAAAATAATGCATATACAAAAAGTAATATATTTAATAGGAAAATTTAGCATCTAATCTAGTTATTTGATTATATTTGAATGAACTTGTTTGTAGTTTCAGGGTTCAGTATATGAACTAGTATATGACCCGTGTCGTAACAGCCCGGGCTTTGGATTGTTGCTGCATATGGTGGTGACTATTCAAAGCTTTATTTGGTTAGCAGGTCTAATTCAAGATATTTAACCTATTTTCAGTTCATTTGACTATGGTTACAATGCCATACTCATACGAACACTTAATTCAACAAAATTACAATTAAAAAATACGCATTCTCTGAATGGGACGGAACAAATTGCAAGTGTTCTAGTTAAATCCAGCGATTATTCATCAACTACTGTTTAAAATTTGTGATACATATAATTCTAAAATCTTCCATTCTTTAAGACCAACTGCACCTATCCCAGGAGGAGAAAAAACCTCTCAGGTCACTTGTGTTAGAGGAGAAATAGATATTGTGGCAACGGTATAGGTTTTCGGTTGACTTCCACAGTGTCTCCAATACATATGTCCTATTACCTCAAGAACAAAATGTTGGCAATCTGGGTCTAGCGGCAACATGTCTGCTTTAATTACCATGTGGATGGAAAGAAATTAAGGTGCTTTAGGGGTGGACGATTCATTTGATATGATGGTTTCTACATATTGCTTTCTTCCATCAGAAAGTTCAACTTCTCCTCCATAATTACAGGCTGTAACAGCGTAAGCTAGGAGTCAAAACATATTTTCAATTTGTAGCGCCCAGGAAATCATCTAAGCCAAAAAACCTACAAAATCTCAGTGCTAAAAAGGAGTACTAAGCCACTTACAACTGTCACGGTCCCTTGGTAACATGATGGAAAAAATGCATTTACTTCATGCCTTCATGGTAAGACTACTTCATAGCCTATCCATTTATAAAGGTGATAGTCCAGGGAACCATACTACACAGAGCAAATAGAGTAGTCACCACATCCTCCAACTTGGATTCTGGCGAACCTGGATTGTCTGCTTAACCGGAAATTTCAACCTGCTTGACCTAAAGAAGACCTGCAAACATAATAAGGCAAGGAAGTAGTGCCGCATGGTAGAATCATTCCCATCAAAAGTGAAACAAAAACTCCTGATGCAATCATGATTTTTAAAAGTGGGAAGTAAGTTGATCTTTGGAAAGCGCTTAACTAACAGGAAAGGAGTAGTTACATGCATTCATAAATGGACACTTGTGTACTTGCCTCAGTTTACTATTGTTTTTAGTGTTCAAGATTTTGATCTCCATCAAGAAGTGGAGATTGCAAGAATTTAAAAGCAGAAATATATGACAAAGAAACTTGAGCAAATATGATCAGATGGTAAACCGATCAATTATGGCTGGTCAGCCTGGTCCGACAGTTATTGAATTACTTCTATCAAATAGTCATGGTTAGTGGAACTTTAAAGGGATAATAATCCTTGCAGCAAAAAGTAATGTGATAGGAATCTGTTGGTTTGGTTACCACATACGAAAACCTCAGACCTCATAATAGTGATTTCAAGGAAAGTTACAGTTTGGAGTAAAAATACCCAAACGGCCAAACCCCAATACCAACATTGGATTGAACTTTCTAATGGTTATACAGAGAGGCGGCAAGAGTTCTCTTGCCAACTCCATCTATTCCAACAGACACAACTTTGAAACAATTATTTATTGAAATTGTATGAGTCAAAAGAGAGGGAAAATAGTGAAACAAAATCCTTTATGATTTTTGCAACATATTGTATCATGGTTAATTCTTTAAGACAATGTCTAATTATCTTCACCAATATGGTGATCAGAACTCCCGATACTACTATCAATGTGATAATCTAAATCACCTATACATTCTAGTTGTATAAAGCTCACCTCTGTTTCAGCTTCAACAATCTGCACTCTCAAAGTATCGTCTCTCCAGTAGGTTTCATAGTTTATTGATACTGCAGAGTCAGCACAAAGATTAAACGTGAAACGACAAAGATCATTGAAACGCAAGGCTTAAACTGAATGTCGTGTTGCATTTTACTATCATTGGATTCATCTCCACCTTTTTCTAACACAGACATCTGAAACTAACTACTACTACATAGTAAGGACCTATTGAAAGGGTGAACTCCTGCCAACATTGTCAAAAAAATATATATATCTGTCAAAAATTTATATCAAAGCCGTTAAATAAAAGTGAAATGGAAATATCTAGTACGTGATACTATAATCAGCACTTTGTTCACAGTGAAGTCAAAAGGAATTAAAATATTTCTTGCTAGATGATAAAATTTAACGTCAAATTTCTAAAATTAGACATATAACTAAAGTACATTGGGTTTGATGAAGTACTGTTAGCAAATTCTTTTCAGTTTTTTCTGTTCACTTGAATCTTCAATGCATATAACAATCTTTACATCTAAAGGACAAAATAGGACTTCCAAGAATACATGATTCAGGAATAAATCAAGCATCATTGATGGAAATAAACATCCACTTTCAAATATCCCTTACAGATTTCAAACTTAAAGTATCTACTGCACTCTACTCCAACTGATATGAATCATCACTCGCTATACTTAGAAAAATAATTACCATTGAATTGGATTAGGTATTAGAAAAAATTACTACCATTCATTGTTAAACTATTGTCAAAAATCGTGTGATAGAGAGACAACCATTTTCCTGGAAACAACTTGCTTATGTTGTGTCACAATCTATCATTCATTCAAATGAAGTAGGGTAGGCTTACCAAATGTTAGACACCGTAATCAACATGAACCTTCTTCAACACTGCAAGGATAGTCAACCCATCCACAACTGCCTCAAAAACAGAATGCTTACAGTGCAGTTGATTTGCAGACTTGCACAGTATAAAAAATTCATAGCCATTTATATGCGGGTTGTTGTTTGCCATGCTGACAACACCCCTGCCTAAGTGAAGCAATTTCGCGTTGAGCTCTTCAAAAAAAGGTTTACCCAAACCTCCTTTTCCGGTACCAGTTGGTCACCGCACTAATTCAAAAAAAAAAAAAAAAAAAAAAAAACAGTAACAATGGCATGAATTAAAGAATATTAGTGGGGAAACACTAATAAGTTGATGGCATGAATTCAAGAATTGAGTGTGGCAAAAATAGGATCCTTTACATTATTACTAATGTAATGTAATAAATCATTTTACAGGCCCAACGAATAGCATGAAGTACTATTATTTCTAGTGTGAACAATTTTATGATATTTATTTTAGATTTCCATAGCCATGTTGTAAAATTAGCCGCAACAAAAAAAAAATGTACACAGTATATACACCTTTATAGACACCGAATTTGGCCGTTTGGACATACAATGTAAGAGATAAAACTCACAATTTTACCTGCTAAGGTAAAAAAAATTGTGATCACCCCGGGCCATGCAAGTGCCTTTCCATCTCGTAACAATCTCGCTCAAACCTTCGTCATTAAAGCTTGGACAGTCTTGCAAGTCACTTTGAGAAAGTAAAAAACTGAAGAATTATAATATGCAAAGTAAAACAAAAATTAATTGGACTCTTAAAAATCATCGTAAAGTATACCAAACTGGTAAAACATGAATCTTAGTTCAAGCAAGAGATGGCTTGTGAAGTAGTGGTAAGCTGCAGATCTTTACCTGAATTAGTCCTAAAAGAGTTAGTAACAATCCGTATAAATTACATACATGTATTTCATATAGATTCAAATACTGCTCATATAGATACAAAGACTGCTCGGGAAGAGGTCACAACCCATAAATCAGGATATTTAAAGTATATTCATATTTTACCCTTTAGATTTGAGAAAAAACATAAGCAATCAAAATAAAGATAAGAGAATCAAGAAACCAAGATTTTTCAATCCTATAGTCATGTAGGCCATTAGATAGTAGAACCAATTTCTGGTAATGAAACCCATGAATCTCGGCTTTATAAGATTTTCACTGATATTACCATCTAGTTCAGGTCCTTTTACTAATGGTATTAACGATACACCAGCTGGTCTTAAACTTCCAGACCTTGCAATCAATGGTTTGGCATTGTTTTCATTCTTAGTAATCCTGGCATTGGTGATACACTTCTTTCTGTACTTCTAGGTCTTGAAATTGCTGGTTTTAATGCTCACACTACATGTCCATCTTCTTAATCCTTCACTCTTAACCCCAACCATTTGGCTTTCAGTTAGCAGCAGGAAAGAAAGGGCGTCACGAAGAAAAGACAAAATATAACTCTAAAATCAAATTCAGAGAGAATTTTTTTGATGCTAATGTTCCAAAAATAAATAAAATTACTAAGCATAACTGCACAGTATACATACATTGCTCTAGGATCAATAACATCTTCTAATTTTTTTCAGATGATTGTATGCGCATCAATAGCATTTTAGGTGAGGTGAGTAGTGAATATAGCATTGCATCATTTACACAGTTTGCATTTGATTAGGAGAACGATACTACCTGCATGAACAACATTTTTTTTTTGTTCTTATGAGAAATCAAGTAATCTACCACACTTGGAGATCACAGGCAACCCACTAATCTACCACACTTGGAGATTCTACTGACTCTTAAATTCCTCAACATCATCCTGACCTAATTACATGACCAAAAAAAAATCAAATCAGGTGGAATTCAATTGACATTACACATATTTGATACATTTACATACCTGATGGATGTTGTCAAAATCTGCAAATATGCCATGCACCAACGAAAATCATAATCATATGATTTTATCTCGGAATTTTTTTTTTTCTATAAAGAGGCACTGAGAACCTTCGCAAGATGGCTTTTTTGTGAGGTTTATGTAGTAACGCATAAAGAGTTAATTAGCCAGATTTGAGTCGATGGGATTGATTGCCGAAAATTATGGTTGTGTTTATTTTTTCCGTTACGGATGAACCACCGGAGAAGAAGTAGGTGAATGTAAATCCTAATTTTTGCGTTGAAGTAAATAGCGTTAAATCAACCACCTAAAAATTCAATACCATCCCTCACTCCAGCACTGGTGGAACTTATCTTTTCTCCTATCGGTTGGTGAGCGTAACCGCACGTTCTTATTGGCTCGGAGAAAAACCATTCGTATTCGTCGGATAAAATTTCGTGAGATATGGTGCACTGATCTGACAATATGCGGTGTAGATTGGGTGGGTGGTTGGGACACACACGACGGACGACCATCATTATTTAGAAAATTGCTATATTAATTTCATGTATTTATTGCGAAAATCCTGAAATACAGAAAACTACTATATTAATTTCAGACATTTATGATTAAAAAAAAAAACTCAATTCAACATATTTATAGAATAAAATAATAAGATTTATATTTTTTGAATCTTTTATAAGAAAAAAAATATAGAATTGACAAAGAAAACTACTATATTAATTTTGGACATTTATGATTAAAATAAAAAAGAAAATCAATTCAACATATTTATGAAATAAAATAATAAGATTTATATTTTTTGAACCTTTTATACGGAACAAAAATCTAAAAATGACAAAGAAAACTACTATATTAATTTCGGAAATTTATGATTAAAATAAAATAAAAATTAAGTCAATTATTTATTATAAAAAATCCAGAAAATAAAAAAAACTACTATATTGATTTCGTGCATTTATGACTGAAAATAAATAAATCAATTCAACATATTTATGGAATAAAATTATAAGATCTATATTTTTCAATCTTTTATAAAGAAACAAAAATCCAGAAATAGAAAATCCAGACATATTTATGCGTTAAAAACTGACAAAAAATCCAAGCATATTCATAAATCTGATACAGAAAATAATTTCAAAGATTTTATCCATTTCAATGGGGTAAAAAAATATTTAAATTAATATTAATATGGTCTTAAAAATGGTATGCCTTTAATATACACACGGTTATTTGGGAAAAAAAATATCAATACGCAGGTAATTTCTTTCATAATATTACTATCAAGTTGTCGCTACTATTATTATTAAAAATCTTTTAATTAATACTAATATGTTGTTAATAAATTATGAAAATAATTTGCCTAACTTTTTTCCTTTAAGATATTGATTGATATTGTTTCTTTATAAAAGCAATTTCTTATCGAAATTTAGTTTTGGTGACTGAATATAAATAATTCAAGCGAAAGCCAAACCTCATTGTTTGCACGTTACTTTTCTTTTCGGTTTTTTTTCTTCCTTTTTTTTCGGTTTCTTACAATCAATGATTTTGTTGTCTAATCTGTTTTTATTGTTTGTTTTGCATGTAATAAATAGGTTGTGGTGATGGGAGGTTAATATTAAGCTTTTACTGGTGGTACGTTTCTTACCCATTTTCAATATAGTCCATGATGTTTATGGGTTTGATCTTTTCATAAAAATCAAAATATTTAATTTGGAAAGGTTGTTTAGGAAGGCGACATCTCATCAAAAGTGTCTGTTTGAAAATGTGAAATTTAAGTACCAATTTCTATTTAGGTCTCAATTCGGTTTTTGCTAAGGTTATAGTTTGTTTGTTGACTATCTCTGTGTTTTAGGTGCGATAGCAATTCCAGAATAATTTCATTAGAATGGGGTAAGCATGATTATTTGTGGGTGCATTTTACACATAGAAATTGGTATTGGCAGGTAACTGATATTGTGGAGTAATTTTTATTAAAATTCATGGAGGAAAATGGTGGTGTGCAGTAGTGGGGTTTAACTTATGAAGATGCGATGTAAGGTTGTTTATTTTGTTTTCTTCATTTTCTATTTTATTATGATGATTTTCTCAAAATAAAATATGTATAGCAAAAGTAGGTGTTTAATCGTTTTGTTATTATCTTTTTGTAATGTTGTTCACTGTATGATATTTTGAGTTCATACAAATATTTAGTTCATTGAGATTATTTGTTCATAATGGTTACTGCAGTTCACGTGTTCATGATCTAAAAATGATAAATTTTGGGAAGGATGAACACACCTATTCATTATAATGGTAGTTGTATTTTTGTGTTGTTGGTATCATTTGCTTGACACAAATTCTAGGTTTTGGCCTATCGCAGGGTGCAGTGCGGGTTAACTAAATGGTGCTTATAATTTGTATTCCGTGAATCAGATTTGTTATGCCGATGAAGATACCGACAGGACATTCCAAACATGTGGTGTTAGTCAATATCTCAATTCGGTAAATCCATTTACTTCTATGTTTGGTATATCCCTGTGATTCACATGTCTTTGTGCAAGCACCTGCTGGGAAAGGATACTTTGATGTCGATTTTCTTATGGAGGTGTCTCAGCTACCGTCTCAGATATTGGTGATGTTCCAATTTAGTGTATAGCTATTCATCCAGAAGTCTGGCAGGCTCTTTGAATCCTACAAGGGAATTGAGGAGTGTCATGGATGAGCAATCAAGGAATAATGGTTTGGATCATGGTGGAGGGAGGATGGAAATGGGAGTAGGTTTAAATTAGATAACTCTCTGTTAGAATCAACATAGTTAACCAAAATGTTGGCGACTTTAGACTTTATTTAACTGTTAGCTTAATTTCTTTAATATTAGTAATTTACACCTATATTATATTTATGGAAAGATTTATTTTTTGAAGCATTTATGGAACGATGCATACATATTAATGACGTAATCTTTTTCAACAGTTGTAATTATATATGGAAAGAAAATTTTAAATTAGTGTTTATAAAACTCAAAATATCTAAAAAAACCTTAGGGCAAAAAAATCTTCAGAGGTTTACTTATGGTAAAAGAATCCCGGCTAGCTTAAATATTTAGTATGTTAAAAAAATCTTTTTCTAACCCTGTATTTTCGAATTAATTTAGGGAAGAAAAATATTTCCATTACTTTGTTATATTTTGTTGCCACACAAAGCAATTTAATTCCATTTCATTTCTCAATTCTCATTGTTTTCTTTGCAGCCGAGTCTCAAAGGTCTATATTAAGGACACCGGCATGGACATTTGTAAAATGAATAATTCTCTTTGTCATCTTAGATATATTCTCTAAACATGTACAAGTCTTTTCAATGATGTAGTAGTGAATATATAATTATAAACCAAGATGATACTGGCCCCGTCCATCATTTTCAATTCTATGTAGGGCCAAAGGATAAATGCTAATATGAAATAGGGAAATAGGAATAAGGATTGATGTAAATCCCAAACAACATTGTTAAGTTATTGTCCTAAGAGCATTCTACTTTCTCTTGGCTTTCCTTTATAAATTTTTCTGATATTTTTGATGGGGTTTTGCTAGATTATTGAATTATAGTTTTTTGTGAAACCTATTTTTTTTTCTTTCTCGAACAGGATATACGCATGAAATTGCTTTGTTTAATAGACCATGTTGTAACGGCACTTCGTTAACTTGACCTACGATTGATGTAAAAAAAGACGTCCCTTTAGTCGTTCAATTCCAAGAGAGTTTTATGTTTTGTTTCAAGCCACATACATAATAAAATTAGCTATATGCATCACTAAAACTCCAGCAACCAAATTATTTAATTAACCAATACAATTTAGATTCTCTTTGCCAATAAAGGTACTCCAATCATTAATTAGTGGACAATCCTTGCGGTTAAAGTAACAATCACTAGTATTCAAACAGAGTCTTAGTGGGATGTTAGTTCATTGCTCGATTACAACTTCTTTGACGGGAAGCATTTCATCTGTCTTGTACTATCTAGAATTGGAAAACTATTTTATGTTATATCGTGTGTTCTTTTAATATCTCTAATATCATATACTAATATTTGAGTATGATTTTTCATTTAACTATAAGGAGTTGGTGCCTGGGTTGGGTTGACCGCTTGATTCTTAACACAAGTATATGATTTCTGAAGAAAGATATATCAATGCATTTTCTTGATTACATCATCTTTGACGGGAAACACTTTATATTCTTTTCACTATTTAGGGTTGAAAATCTATTTTATATTAATATCGATTTTTAGTATCACTAATATCAGATATCCATACAACTATACAATGAGTGTGATTTTTCATTTAACTATAGGGACTTGGATATTCCTGGAAGAGAACTTGAGTTGGCCGCTTGATTCCTAACGCAAGTATATGATTCTTAAAAATATAGATCGGTGAATTTCCTTGATTACATCATCTTCGACGGGAAGCAATTCATATATATTCTTTGAAATATTTAGGGTTGAAAATCTATTTTATATTATACAATTCTGACCAGTAGGAGTCATAAATAGGAAAGAAAAAAATGATGAGAATTCATAACCATTAAAATTTAGATTCCATTTGCCAATAAAATACTCAAATTATTAATAGGCGATCCTTACGGTTAAAGCAACAGTCACGGGTATTCAAACGGGGTCATAGTGGGATATTAGTGCATTTCCTTGATTACAACTTCTTTGACTGGAAGCACTTCATCTGTTTTGCACTATTTAGAATTTGCAAGTTATTTTTATGTTAAATATTGTGTGTTCTTTTAATATCTCTAATATCAAGTATTGATACAACCATATAATGAGTGTGATTTTTCATTTAACTATACGGACTTGGAGCCTAGAAGAGAATTGAGTTGGCTGCTTGATTCCTAACACAAGCTTATGATTCTTAAGAAAGATATATCAATGCATTTTCTTGATTACTTCTTTGACGGGAAGCATTCTACATGCTTTGCGATGTTTAGGGTTAGCAATCTATTTTATATTAAAATCGTGTTATTTTCAGTGTCTCTAATGTCAGATATCAGCACAACTATAAAATATGTGTGATTTTTCATTCAACTAGAAGAAGTTGGAGCCGGGAAAAACAATTGAGTTACCCGCTTGATTTTTTACGCAAGTATACGATTTCTGAAGAAAAATATATATGTGGGTTTCCTTAATTACATTTTCTTTGACGGGAAGCACTTCATATGTTTTGCGTTATTTAGAGATGGCAATATATTTTATATTAATATCCTGATTTTTTTAATGTCTCTAATATCACATATCGATGCCTATATAATGACTAATGACATTTCCTTGATTACTTCTTTGATGGGAAGCACTTTGTATGCTTTGGACTATCTAGGGTTGGCAATCTGTTTTATATTAATATCGTGTTATTTTAGTGTCTTTAATGTCAGATATCAACACAACTACATAATATGTGTGATTTTTCATTCAACTACAAGAACTACAAGAAGTTGGAGCCTAGAAAAACAATTGAGTTAGCCGCTTTATTTTTAACGCAAGTATATGATTTCTGAAGAAAAATACATATGCACGTTTCCTTAATTACATTTTCTTTGACGAGAAGCACTTCATATGCTTTGTCCTATTTAGAGTTGACAATCTATTTTATATTAATATCACGATTTTTTAGTGTCTCTAACTTCATATATGGATGCCTATACAATGGCTAATGAGTGTGATTTTTCATTTAACTATAAGAAGTTGGAGCCTGGAAGAGCAGTTGAGTTGGTCCCTTAATTCTTAACACAAATATATGGTTTTCGAAGAAAGATATATCAATGCATTTCCTTGATAACATTTTCTTTGACGGGAAGCACTTCATATGTTGTGCACCATTTAGAGTTTTCAATCTATTTTATATTAATATCGTGTGTTTTTTAGTGTCTCCAATATCATATATTGATACAACTGTATAGAAAGTGTAATGTTTCAGTTAACTACCAATAGTACTGATACATGTAATGTAATGAACTACTTATTGATTTCAAAGGTCGGTAAATTCTTCAAAAGTATTTTATTTAAGAGGATTTCTTAATCTCCAACACTTTAAACAATATGTAATTGGTGAATAATTTGGTCCCGATTGTTAATCTACTAAATGATTGCTTCAAAAAAAAAATAAAAAAAAAATTGGTGTTTTCATGGTACACTGCAGTTGTTAATTGAGATCCCTTCTTGGACGTGTGCGGGACTGCGCCCAACTGAGGATCGATTACGTCGTACCCGGTTCGAAGCACGGATTAAATACTAAAAAAAATAATTAATTATTTTTTTATAGCTTAAAATATTTTAGTTTATTTGTAAAATTGATTATTATTTTATTATATTGCATGAAATTAGTTTTCAAAACCATGTTAGATCTTCACATCATAATAATATTATATATTTGATTATTATAAAGTTTTAACTGTTAATTGTTAATCTGTTGGATAGTAATTTTATAAGCTTATTAGAGAACTTTTATTAGGACGGGTGCGGGGCGAAGCCCCGCCTTAGTGAACATGAACTGATGATGTAAGAAATTCCAGCAGTCCCGGTGCGTAGCACGGGTTTCAAGCTAGTATAATTTAAGTAACGGAAAAACTCCCAGGCGCACACACTCACAGACGTCGGATCAAGGCTTAAAAAACGGGTGCCTGCTCAGCCGCGATTTATCTTTTGCGATTTCAAAGCAATGATATCCGTTGATCACTTGAAAAAGCCTATGCAGAGCCATAGGATTTGGATAAACACATTTGTTTTTGTAAGATAGATTTATGAAATGTATAGGATACATTAAAATAGAATTTCGAACAAATTCTTTTAATGATAAATGTTAAAAAATGACTTAGATTTTTTTATTTTAAGGATATAATATCGATTATTATCAGGTATTATCGGATATCCAGAATTATTATTGGAACGGATATGGAAGTGAATGTTGATTACGATAAAAATCATATTCGTTCCGATAAGTACCCTTGACAGGCCTAACAAGAAAATAGTTAGTAGATCCATCTAATATAAGGTGAAATCTGATATTAGATTTATCTACTCATAAGGAATGAAAATATAGAAAGGAGGGAAAGTGTCCCTATTCAAATTACAAGTAAAAAGTTTAGCTTCCTTCGCTAGCTTGTCAGCAACTGCATTTGCTGTCATGTAGACAAAATAAAAACCATGAAAATTTGGGTGAGATTCCACTATCTTCTTTGCCTCCTCTAAAATAGCCTTACTTATCCAAGAATTTGAAGCTTTGGTTCTATTCAAGTAATCAAAAAAAGTTGTTGATCTTTATTTCTTTAGCCCATTGTGTTTCTTGTAAGACTAACTGTAGTAGGCTAAAAACTGATTCTGCTGGAAATGGTAAATTTGGGTGTGCCTTCGAGAAACGAATCTAAATCCTAAAAAAATGTACTGCACAAGAGTACTTTAGATTCGAGAGATCAATCTGTACAATTCTGGCCTAAACCAAGAAATGGCCATTCCCAGTCTTGCTTCGGTCACAAAATGAAGGAGAAGGGTTGATCTTAGGAAGGGAAGCGAAGAAAGTGTTGAAATTAGAGTGATGAACTATGAAGGTGTGGCTGTTTTATGACTTGTATCAGAATGTGGAACTTGCTTGTCGAATGTAAGCTATCAGTTCTTGGTGTTTTCTAGATACTTGTGCTAATAACACTGTTGTTATTGAAATAGATTGAAAATCTATATTTTATACAAGTCATAGCCGAACTGTGACGGCCCAGAATTTTTTCCGCTTCCAATCGGCCGTGGAGTTCGGTCAATTGGAAAGTTCCAAATTCTCCGAGCTGCCATTTGGGGTGAAAACAGTTTGAAACCAAGAGTAAAGTTACGGTTTAATTAAAAGTACGTGAAAGTTTAATTCACATTACCAAAACAGTTAGAGAAAAAGTGTGGACATAAAACCATTTAAACATGACCCACACTTATTAATTATAATACTCTTTTTACAAACAACAAATTCAAGTAGAGAAGGTAACTCTTTTTATAATCAAATATAAGGAAACTATAACAGTAAGAAAATATAGAACCGTTTTTCATAAGCCAACCCAGACACATATGAATATATATGAACACAAAGTGATGTACTCACTTTGACCCCAAAGCTCAATGTACCATGCTTATGCAAGCTTACTATCTCAAGCCGACCTCAAACTCTATGGAAAACAAAACAAAACAAAACAAAACAAAAGGGTGACCCACAGCCCAGTAGAGAGTTAACGATACGATAACACGAGTATAAAGAATGCCCAAATACAATAACGATGAGATATCAAATCGTATAAAGCATAAACAATGTGTTAAGTTGTTGAGCACATCCAAATCGAAGTATCAAAGGACTTACCAAGCCAATACACAATCGAGAATTATCTATAACAAGTGAGTTCGCAATAATATACTGTGAGGGTCTGAATAACCAACAATCGAGGTTTATCAGAAAACCACCCTATCGTCCTGGACGATCTTCCGCAGGTCACCATTAATATGGATTTCCCCTTATGGGACTGACAAACTCATCAGTAGTGTTCACAATCAAAAGGATGCTCAACGTAGTTCATAAATAGTTCACAAACATCGTTAAATACGAGTATTGAACAAATCATCAACAAGTTTTTATTCATAAACCATGAAAGCAACTTACCTTGGCTTACCATGTATAAGACAAGATCATAAAATCCAAGGATGTATCAAAACATAAAGTTGGGAAAAACTCAGAATCCATAAATGCATCAAATCAATAAATTTGTGCGACAAAATCCGTTCTAAACCAAATGCGTTTTAAACCATTTAAACTCATAAATATCCATGGGGTTTGATGCAAAACAAATTCAACCAATCTTATCATTTTAGAAAATATAGAAGACCTGTATTCATGTAAAAACTACCAGCAAAAGAATACATTCAATAGCTCAAAGAACTAAATACGTAAATATAAAACAACAATACTATTTTTCAGAAATTTCAGATTACAGAGCCTGTTTTCAAAGAATTTTGTAGAATTCGTTACACAACGAAAATGAGTGTTTCTTGGCTCATTTTAAAGAACAAAACATAATATTTCAGATAAAACTTATATGGAAAATCAGTGAGTTTTATATATGTGTCAAAGTGTTTCAGAAAAACAGGACAGAAATCACGTTTCTCAGAAATTGCAGTTTCGACAGTCTACATTCAAAAATTCGTATAAAAATCATTACACAATGAAATTCATAAGTTTTGGTACCATTAGAAATCTAAGAAACCCCATTTTGACATAAAAAATTATAAGCAAAGGTGTTGAGGTACATATCTATGTTTAAACATCTTAACAAAACAGGGCAGATGTGCAGTTCTTCAGGAAATTCAGTTTTGGAAGTCTGTAATGAAAAATTTGTGCAAAATTCATCTCACAACGGAATTTAGCAAACTTGGTATCGTTAGAAATCTGAGAGAATCCTATTTAACATAAAAATAATAGGAGAAGCTTTTGAAGTACGTATCCATATGGAAAAGTCATGACAAAATAGTACAGTTGCAGAGGTTTCAGAATTTCAGTTTACAAACCAGTTTATGAGATTGTTTAAAAGTGAAATTGATGTTTCAAGAGAACAAGATGAATACCAAATACCCAATTTAACAAATTTATGAAATAACAACTTCATATTCAAGTCAAATTAATCATGAACTTGAAATAAAATTAGGACTACTTGGAATCATGAAATCAGGAAACTATAAGCATTAAAACTTAATCAAAGCAAACCCCATCAAATTCAGAGAAAACCCATGGATAGAATTATAGAAGTAGGATGATTCAAAATCAAATTAGAAGAAATCTCCAACTTTTCATAAACCCTAGATTCAAAACCAATAAGCATGAGTTTCTTTATTAACATTTACAAATTCACCGAATAGAGTATCATAAGATTATGAAGAACCTTGAATTCCATTGAATACAAAATCAGAGAATCAAAATCATGATACACAATTCAAAATAGTTTCAAGAAGAGTTTCCCCCTACCTTTCAGCAGCAAGATCTTCCAAAGCTATCAAATCTAAACCACCAATCTAAATATGTAAATTAAGCTTCCAAAACCAAGTTTAATGAAAATATTTTTGTTGTATGAAGAAGATCAGAGGATTAAAGAGAACAAAGGAAATGGTTTTGATAATGAAATTCAGTAAAAACTACTTATTTTTAAGCAAGCAAAATGACTAAAATGCCCTTTATTCAACTTACACTCGACACATAAACTAGGTGAGTGTCACTTTGTCGCAAATTCGAGTATAAAAACTCTATTAACATCCGCACACGCTACGGGCAGGCTCACACAAAGAGAAATTATAGTTTCTCAAACAAAATCCAAGTGTTTCTCAACCGAAACGCAACTAGGTTACACTGCATATTGTGCTACTCCTAGTCTTCCAATCCAAATGGATTAGGCTCGCACCCTAATATTTTATAAAAAAGAATGCGGGTATTACACGGACCCCCTTTTAAGACATTATAATGGTGAAAACCACGTCCCTGTTATGAGGGGAAGACTGGTTGGTTTTACTCCCACTACTTCTCTACCATCACCAACTGTCTGCCTCTCCTGACACTTTCCTATAATGGGCGTGTTGCACGCCGCACGTTGTAGACCGCTAGACCAATATCCTATGAACATCCCCTAGTTTGTTACATGTTTGATGTCTCGAGTATTTTGTAGAAAAATATGTAGCAAGTTGCTGAGAGGTCTCGTCTGCAAGACCTAATTATTTTGACCAATCACGCACAAGATAGGTGGCGCGCGATCATATGCTACAAGTCAAGTGGTGAGACTTGCCGCAAGAAATAGCATGTAATGCTCTAAAGTTAAATAATTAAATTATTTATGAAATCATTATTTATAAAATATCGATTGTAATCGATGCATGTAAAGCATCACTTTTAAACAAGTAGCTCAAAATAATCGATGCGTATGAAGCATCGTTGTATAGAGCCTATCTTGGTTGGTCGCAGAACTTAATGTCTTAAAAGGAGCGCGGACGGCCATCTTTGGGAAGCTGCCAGGAGCCGTATGGGTATGCTGAGGATTGGACGACCATTTCTTATGGAAGAAGGGCTGCCGACGATCACATCGACATCTTATTGGTTCCCTTAAATTAGATCTAGACTGGTCGATTCGGATGGCGAAGTTGGATGACCGAGATTTCTTTGCGGCAGTTATGCCTTATTGTTGGTCGACCTTAAAGCTTTTAAAGCCATGTGGCCAACCTACTTTGAGCTAACGGTTTTAGGTGTTAGCTGCAGGCTGGGAGCAGTTCGATTGGCTAGGGCTAAAAGTGGGTCGCCGGCGAGCATACCAGCATTTTATTGGTCGCCTAAAATTAGATCTAGGTCGGTCGATTTGGATAGCCAAGTTGGACGGTCGAGATCGTTTTGCGACAGTAATGTGTCGCCGCTGGCACAAATTAGGGTTTTCCAAACCGCACATTCAATCAACTTTGAGTGATCGGCTTTATGCGCTGCTGGTAGGTCGTGAGCAATTTGATTGTCCAGGGCTAAAGGCGAGTCGCCGGTGAACATACCGGCACTTCATTGGCCGCCCAAAACAAAATCTAAGTTGTCCAACTAGGCTGGCTAAGTTGGACGGCCGTGATGAATTTGAGACCTCCATGGCCAGTCTTCACTCGTTAATCCTCACTTTCAACAACGCGACTAGCCTACTTTTGGCTAGCAATTATGGTTGCTGCTGGCGGGTTAGGAGAATTCCGATTGGTTGGAATAGTAGTGGGCCGCCGGTGAACACCATGGAGCGTGCTTGGTCATGCTGGGAGGAGGCCAAGCTCGTTAAATTGGTCGACCAAAATCGTGTGAACGTGATTGTTTTAAGACTGATATGGACAGTCTAGATTCAGTTTATTAAGGAATTTAAGTGCGTCGACTAGACAACTTCTACTTTTAATTAAAAGTGTAGGCTGCACATTTAGAGCGATTTGATTGGTCGATGGGGAAAAGGGGCCAGCAAGCAACAATATGGGCATGGCCGGCCGATGGTACGGCAGATCGGGCGAACAGGACGGCGAATTGGCGCGGCCACGTCCCTTTTGCTACTGCCTTCCTGTGCCGCAATTCCTTTTTATTTCTTGTTCTTCGACTTTTGGTAGGATTTTGCTCCTACTAGTCCATCGTGGATGGATTTCCTAGTTTGCCTAGGTTTGGTATCGACTAATAGGGTTCGAGATATTGTGCAGGCCGCAAAAAACCTAATTTTTGCAAATTGATAAAATGAGGTTAGAAAAATTGAATTTTGCGAGCTGCCACAAAATCAATCAATTTTTGGTGAATTTTGCGCATTGATACAAAAATCACTAATTTTTATCTTAGAGGGCAGCATAACATTGCGTGCTTCTGATTGAGTACTTCAATGGGCATCTTAATCCTGACACTTCGGGAAATTCATGCTACTCAGCTGCGAGCAAACATTAATTGTCATGTCATGTCAATATCAAGAGTTCAGTTGGGGAACATAGCATGGAATAAATAATCGACAGGCCATGCATTAGTGAATAATGCAGGCGGCGGATTAGTAAAATTTATAGAATATTTGGGATTGTTGCTACATGCACCATTCTGGATAAATTTTATACATAAGTATACTGAATTGCTCAATACATATGTAAATAAAGAGGCCTATGCACTCATCACTTTTAAAAACCACCATCAACATTAAGTTCCCTGCTTAGTATGTAACAGTGACATTATTGCGGGGTAAGCAATTGATTGTGATAGACAAAATGAAATTGACAAGACGAAAGAAATGGAAGTTACCCGGAGAGTTGTATTTGGCTTTCAGCAGTGTGACGATATGGATAGTGGTATTTATACCAACGCGCTGCTGGCTCAACCACAGGGTGCAAATATGGCAGTCGTGGGACCGACCGATCGTATTCGTGCACGGACTGAGGAGAGGTCCTCCTCCCATTCGGATGTGGAAAGTTCGCTTGCATAAAAGGGGCGTGACACTTTTTTTTTTCTTCTAATCTTTTACTTGCTCCACTTCCGCATCTTCGTCTTCAGCAGCGTGCGTCCCTTGGACGCTGTCATCATCATCACCGAGGGCTTCGACCACCGGCTTAAAGGTAAGCGCATCTTGTTTTCCATATTTTTTGTGTGCGCGTAAACCCTAGTTATGGTTACAACCTTCATGATCTTGTAACTGCATCCAACCTGAGTGAACTTATTTTGTTGGTTTTGTTGATAGCATTAGAGCAAGTAACGGTAACAATACCAATAACACAGTGATCACCGGCAATCAGGACCAGCAATGAGATAAGGAAAATTCGAGGTAGGTGCTGCTTCTTTTCTTTCTTCCCTGCAGGTATGAACCCTAGTTGTACGTACGACTTCCATAACTTGGAAAATTTTCCCAATATGAATGATCCTTGTTTCTTGGCAGTGTTGGTGTGAGTACTAACAGCAGCATCAGTAACGAAGTAATCAACAACAATTAGCAGGGAGAATTTGAGGTAGGCACTGCTGTTTTTTTTTTTTTTTTTGTAAAACCTAGTTCTAGGTTTCGTCCACGGGCATAATACCCGTGTTTTTTTTGTTCGAGTGGGCGCAAGTCCCACTCAACTTGGTCGTGGGTGTAATGTCCCGCGGCCAAAAGAATAATCTTCCCGTAGAATTTTGTTGTTGTTGGCATATGAACTCCATATTACCTCATGTAAATTCGACCATTAATGACTATATCGAATTTTTACAAAACTTGCATGCATGGCTCTTCCTCTCTTTTTTTGAAATATGAAGTAGTGACTCTTTCCCGTCTTGTTCATTGTAGTTATTCAAAAGTGAACAGTAACGTAAGGAATTCTTGTTAAGATGTCACCTGGGGGTGTTTCTGCCGCTAAGCAAGGAAGTATTAACGATTGATAGACGCATTATTGTAGGTATTTTTTGGAAATAAACATTTTTGGAAAAATCGGCTCGAAAAATTATGTGTAGCACCCATGGAGGATATTTGTTATTCGGACTCTCAGTTTGGATAAGGGGCACCTCAGTTGGGCACATGTTATTCGCACCCACGGTTTGGTTAGGGGGGCACCCTTCTTCTTTACGGTTTGAGAAAATTTTGGCGGGAAAATGTTGTTTGAAATTCCGGTTACATGCAGACTTCTCAGGGCGGATTTTGGACGTGATTTTATGCAATCTTTTCGTGGATTTGGTTTGGTAATAGTCTGATACGACTAAACAGGGATGGTAAGGACCTTGGATTCGATTGGATTTGGCAGAATAATCATGTGAAAGAAAACAGAGGAGCACGAGTTTGCAAGGGTCTGTTACGGGATTACAAAGTGTTTGAGCGTGTTTGGATAGAGCTTGGACGCTGCAGAAGCGTGAAGGAGTTAAACAAGGAGAGTTTGGAGTGAAGTGGATTGCTACAGACGCGTGCAGAAAAAAGAAAGAAAGAAAATATTCCCATGGCTGGCAGCATTAATGAGAGTGATTCCGGATTTATTACAGTGATTTTGAGCCCCTGTCGAGTATATATAGGGTTTTGGGATGCTGATAAGGACGAGAGGAGAATTGGGAGCAGTTTGGAGCAGTAGAGAGCCGGAAAATCAAAGTAACAGGAAGGATATTTTTCCTGCTGGTGAAGAACACACGAAGAACATAAGACGCCCAAAAACAGTCATAACTGCTACAGTGTATGCGACCGTTCCAGGACAGTCTTATATGCTACAGTAACAACAATACTTTACAATTATCGTTCTCTGTAACAAAGGTTTGTAACAAATATAATTGTTACAAAACCCGATTTTCACCATTTTTTCTCCTTTTCATCAATTATAAAACACTTTTGAGCATTAATAAAGATGAATTTTGAGCGTGTTTTCAACATGAAGAGCTAAACCCCAACACTGGGACGACGGAGGAGGTCGAACTTCATGCATGGGTAAATTTATTTTATTCTATTTTATGACCTTTGCACTAAAATTAATTGAAATATGATTTGATTAAATTGGTTGTCATTTGATTAGATGGGTCATGCTTAGCTTAGGTGATTTGATGTCCCATGCTTAACATTTACAATCAATGTTTTGAGAATCTACCTTGGCAAAAAATAGAGTCCATGTTTATATTTCTTGAGCTAAAATTGTTGAGAATAAATAAGTGAACCTTATGTTATGAAGATTGGCTAAATTCTTAGTCCCAGTACCTCTCGCCCATTGTTAATAGTCTTTGTATATATTTATTTAGTATTTTTTAAAACTTTAATCTCTACAAATCCTAGTGAACGACAACCTCATTTCTTACCACTATCTAAAATCCGATCAATTTTTGAAGTATGAAGTAGTGACTCTTTCCCGTCTTGTTCATTGTAGTTATTCAAAAGTGAACAGTAACGTAAGGAATTCTTGTTAAGATGTCACCTGGGGGTGTTTCTGCCGCTAAGCCAAGAAGTATTAACGATTCCAAAGATATGCCGAACATAGATGATGAACTCTTCACAGTGCCTTATGTGAACATTAGGACTCATTTTGGCCATGTAATAACCCTCCTTACTGATTCAGAGAATAAAGAGTCTGCTCCATCAGTTTCTCCAGAACGCGTATAATAAGGTTCTGTCTCCAGAAGAAAGAGTATCTAGCTTCCCCTATTGACTTCAAAATTTGCCATAACTCGTTGCGCTCTTATGATGGATGGATGAGGTATATGATGGGCAGTGATCATATCAAAGACAACCTGATCAAAGCGCAGGTCGCTGAAGCTGTCAAGGCGTCCGCAACACTTCACATTAGTAAAAATGCTGCAGGTTTGATTACTTTCATTTCTCGATGGTGCATGTCCACCCATATGGCCATATGTAGATGGGGTGAAATGACTATCACTTTGGAGAGCGTAGCTGTTCTGCTGAATCTTCCAGTTGCAGGGAATTTTGATTTTAGCTTGTCCGATGAAGAAAAATTAATGTACGCCACTCTAGTTAAGAAGATGGGAGAATATAATCAGAAGGAAAATGATGAAAAGTGCTTCTATACTTGGTAGGCGTCTGAATGGTTTCCTATGAAACCGGGTCAAGTATTGAATGACACGCTCGATGTTGCTGCGTTTTTATCCTTGTGGATGTCTAGAGATGTTTTTGATGATGGCTCTGGTACGAAGGTAATAAGACGGAAGCTTGTTACGTTTGCTATTAAGCGGGCACAAGGTGTAGTTCTTCCTATAAGCAGCTTGTTCCTTGGTTCCTTGTATTCTCATTTGGATTTTCTAGCAGTGGACATGTATGCTTCCAACGGATATATGAAGATAGAATCGCATGTTCATATCGCCTTTGTTCAAGCATGCTTATGGGAACACTTCAAAGGTTATGTTAGAGCACTGCTCGGTCGAACTCGCATGCGTTTCTATCTAAAGCATGTTTTTCAATGTTAGTGATCAAAACTATAAGTTTTGATTTCTAGTCTACTGATAGATGTCTCGGACTAGGACATAGATTATGTAGTTGAGCCTTAGACTTCACGGTGTTCATCATTTGAAGACGAAGAACTACTAAGGAGAGCTTGTGGAACTTCATCAACAAAAGGTATGTGGAGACTGAAACTCATCTATCACTTGGAAAGCCTATTTCTACTCTATCTCATATATTGAGACATAAGTCGTGTTACGATATAGTTTTCTATTATACACATTTGAGATTTCGAGCTGAGTTTAACTCGCTTACATATTTCTCGGAATATGTGTTGGCAAGCTTTCGCTTCGACCAAATTCATCTTATATTCTTGACGCAAGTCAAAAGATGATCATGTGAAAATTGCCGAGTAACATCTTACATGGTTTGTGTGATACAATCATTTGGTGTAGACTTGGAATGTTTCGTTATGATTATTTCAATAACTTGAAAATTGCTTTGATGCTAATAGTGTGTGAAAACGGCTATTGTCATCTTCTAAGAAAGTTTCAATGATTGAAATAAGAGTTTAGAACACTTAACCATTATTGGATATGACATGTTGTGCACTCTTGCACATATGTAATTGACGAGGTGTTAACTCTTAAATAATATTTCTCTACTTCTCTTTACACTAGCAAGTAATATAATGAAAGCAGGATCGTCCCAAGGGAGGTATGAAGCAAAAGTTGTTATAAAAGTATTCTTCGCAAAGAAGATTTTGTTGTAGAAATTCTAAAAATTATAATACTTGCCCCTGTTCTGCATCATATAAGGTTACAAAAGATAGTCGAATGACTTTGAGTAGGGAGTGATGATAGGGGGATGTAAATAAAACTCATACTTACTCTTACACTTTCTCTCTCCTTAACTATAGCTTTCTCTAAATTTTGGTCGACCCCCTCTCTCTTAGTGGAGTGGGGTATTTATAGGCTCCTCGTATGGGACCCTCTTCTCTGAGACAACTTCTTTTTATCATCTTGGTTACTGCGCCGATCCCGATGGTTATCTTCATCGTGCCCCGATGATATCTATCGATATCCTAGCGTAACGATGATCCGCCCATGCTTCCTCCACAGAAATGTCGACACGTACTCTAGGTGCGTAGTATTTAAGGTGGGTGGTTGGGTCAGTCTGCATACCTCAGACAGCTGTTAATGCAGGTGTCAGCTGCGCTTCCTCCCGTTCGTTCGATCTGGATATTCCTTGGGATGATAAAAAGTAACCATGTAGATCTTCTATGGTACTTCGTAGCGATCTTATCATCAAGTACTCCCTGCTTTGCCAACCAATTGATACATAAGATGATGGGTACGTGGAAGATAATGGTGATGCATGCCCCTTGGGTGCTGCAACGTGGCATCGTCATCTTGATGTTCTTCTATCTCATGGCATACACGTGTCTCCTTCTTTACACGTGGCTGATTTCTGATTATGTGTATACAATTTGCCCCTTTTGTTCTAAATTTGAAATTGGCCAAAGTTTGAAGAAAAAAGTCTCCACATCTTCCCGCAATAACTTCTCCTAGATTTTAGGGCACGTTCCCCACTCCTAACAATAACTTCTCCTCGAGTTTCGGGGCTGTTTTCACCCCCATTTATTGCGGTTATAAGTATGAGAGATGGTATAGGTGAAATAACTTTTATCCTCTTTGTCATTCTTATTCTCATTCTTATCTTTATCTTCATCTGTTTTTCCTTTTGTCCTCTGAGAAGCATTTATCTTGTCTTCATTATTGGGTTTCAGGAACAACTTGTCCTCTTGTTCTTTAATTCTGCTGCTATTATCCTTACCTCGTACAGAATATCTCCTGGAAATATTCTCGTATCTAAGTGTGCTTGGTTAGTGATTTAACTCTTCAACTCCTGATTTTGCCATTATCGAAGGTAGGTTGTTCTTTACTATTGGTTTTATGATTCAATCAGTTCTTCTTCTATTTTTTATACTTCTGGGTTTCGTGATGGAGAACATGATATACGAAAGTATATATACTTGCCCCTGTTCTTCATCACGAGATCTGAAGTCATGTGGTTTCGATTATTTCTGGGTTTTGCTTTTCTTAAGCTTTTATGGTGTTCTTGAGGGAAAAAAAATGATGATCACAGCTCTGTTCTTAACCTTAGTTACTCCCTTTGATGCATGTTTCAGGTATCTATGTCGGGGAATGATCGTAGACGTGTTCCCTATAAATCTCCGCCAACGAGTCCTTATAGATCTCCTCCAAACCGAAGTCCTGATATATCTCCGCCGAAGGGTGGTCCTCCGAGATATTCTCAATCATATCTTCGTGATCGCAGAACTTCTTCATCGTCGGATCCGAAGGATGCTTCTCAGAAGATGGGGGGACAAGTGAGAAGCTCTCATTATGCTGTTGAAAATCCGCCCGACAAGTCTTTTCACAACGTTCTAAACCGTTAGTGGTTCAACCCATCCGTTCCATTGCTCCCCCAACCCTTCATCTTCTCAAAAGTCTAAATCTCCGCCGAAGGTCCCTTTGTTGAAGAAGGATCAGGATATGTCTAGAAAACCTGCGATGAAGAGGAAGTCTTCGGATATGAGTCCCCCGAAGAAGCCATCATCGGGTAAAGCCATGTCTTCTGAGACTGTTCCTTCAGGACGAACTGCTCCTGCTCCGAAGAAGAAAAAGAAGGTTTCCTTCAAGCATATTGATCTTGAAGAATTTAAAGTGAGGCACGGTCTCGAGGGTTTCGAGGTTCGTTTTTATAATCAAGGGGATGATCTCACTTATGATATGATCACGAACTATAAATATGGTGCCTTTCATATGCTGACGACCGTGGGTGCCTTCGAGGCGGGTTTGATGCTGCCCTTGTATAAGTAGGGAGATTCCTTCTACTACGATGTCCTGGAGCATCGCGAGGGTTGTACTTCTCATACTCATTGCCGCTCTGTGGTTCAGTTGAGTGGGAACTATCTTCGGACCCTTCGGAGCAAAGGTGAGACGCTGATGACGTGCTATACTCCTAATCTTTAGGAGAAGAGTTTGTATACCCCCGAGAACTTCAATGCTTCTTTTGGAGACTATGTCAATGGTAGGAAATGAAAACGGTGGAGTGTTGGTATTCGTACAATGGATGCTCCCAATGGTGAGGTTCGTCTTTTGAGTGAGGTGAGCGACTCAAAGCTTCGGTTCATCCCTGGTACCGAAGGGACTGATAAGCCAGAGCTTTTCCCCCTCAAGGAGCGTCTTCGTCATGATCATGATTACTGATGTCATGCCACTCCTCTTGAGATTATTATCCCTTGGGCTCATGGCTGGATCTGGTCCGCATGGATGGAAACCTATTGCTGGTAGCAAAGCTCGTGAAGGTGCCCCGTCCCGCTATGGTGACTTTTGTCCTTGGGATTTGAACTTTGCCGGTATGAATTTTAACTATTCCGTTAAAGCTGTTGATGCTGAAGATGACGAGAGTTCTGAGGCGGGTCTTCCTCCGAAGGATACTGCTACTGTCAAGGTATGATTCGATATAATAATGTGTTTTGTGTACAGTGTGTGCCCCTTGAATCATAGATTGACATGTGATTTTCTGCAGGTTTCGAGAAAAAATAAGATTGGCACTGTTTAGTCTTCTACTGCTGATGTTGAAGAAGCAGAAATTCCTGAAGTTACTAGCCCAGTAAATGACGAAGAAGAGACCGATGAAGAAGAGCGTACTGATACTTCCCCTCATAATCATGAATGTATTGAATATATGGGTGACGAAGGTACTAGAGAAAAAGCCACTCCTGGAGGTCAAGGAGATGATCCCATGGACGATCCCGAGCATATCCCTTCTCTTTGTCAAAGGAACGAAGATACTGATCTTTAATCAGCGATCCCCGAGCCGGTAAATTCCTCGGAGCCGAACCAAGAATTCTCCTTTGGCAAGATCTACTCTACTGGTGGGCAGGTTGATATTTGTACTACGATGGGGATAGCTTCTGAGTTTTCTCTGTTGTCCCCTAATGATGATTGGGAAGTCGTGACCGAGGATGTCGCCGAGAAAGGGAACGAAGAAGATGACAGCTCTGATGGGGAGGATGCTTAACTTCGTTCCGCTAGAGAAGATGAAGGTAAAAAGACTGTTACTGGCAAGGAGACCGCTGTTGGTAACGAGACTGCTGCTGGCAAGGGGACTACTGCTGGTGCGTCTTCCAAATGCTTTGTGAACGCTGTGATGCGTGATGGGGACGATGGGACTTTTGATTGGTTGAAGGAAAAGGGTTTGATGAATGTGCCTCATCCTTTCCCTGTGGTTCCTGGGGAGAGGGACTCTGATGCTTTCACTCGGCAACGGATGCAACTATCGTCTCGTGAAAGGGTTGCTAAAATCTGGGAGCGGGACTTGGGGGCTACTTCTTTGAGTCTCTTGGTTAATCCCCCTTATCCTATTTCTGACATAATGGCGATAGCTGATGGGCACCAGTATGTCTTCCCTCAACAGCGCATCCTTGAGGTAATGTGTTGTCTTCGCTTGTGATTGATTAGTCTTATGTTCTTTTTTAGTGATCCGAATGATCCTGGTTGTTATAGTTGGCGAATAGTGAGTACTGCAACAACACTCTGTACCAGTTCTTCAGAGATAAGGCATTGAAATTGGAAGCGAAGCTTTGTCAAAGGGATGATGAGCTTAATTCCGCTCAGGAATCTCTTGGGTCCAAGGACAAGGAGATATTAGAACTGAAGGAGCAGCTGAAGGAGAAGCAGCAATCCGGTGCCGAGGTGGATAAGCTTCGTTAGGAGATGGCTTCCCTTCGTGGAGATTTGGAAACGGCTCGTGCTGAGCCTTCGTCATCTAAAGGTTTGTCCTTCTACCTTTTTTCTACCTTCGTCTTTTTAGTGTTCTTTCTGAGTTAGCTGGGCCTGTCTTCAGTGGGTGGTGTTGAAGAGGTAGTGTGGCTTCGGAGTTATAGGGCTCGACAGGCTTCACGTATTAAAGAGTTGGTTTATGAAGTGATCAAAGTAAAAGAAGATTGGAATTCTCATGCTGATGAACATAATCTGTTTTAACCCAAGTATCGTGAGCGACGGGGGTAGATGGTTGATATGTGCAATACAATGGCTGCTGATTGTCGACAGTTCAACGGTACATTGTTATGGACTCGTGAGAACCTTGATGAGGCCCGTGATGCTGCTTCTCGGTTAGAAGCTAAGGTAGCAGATTCAGAAGTAGATCTTCGCCAGTCCCGTTCATCCCATGGCCCCGAAGTTTGGGATTATATTCAGCGTCTTGTTCAAGAAAGGGATGATGCTAGGGCGGAGGCACATGCTCTTAGCAAATCTTTAACTGCTTCTCGAGCTGATGTTGCTCGTTTGGTGGAGTCAGAGAGAGACCTGAAGGTTAATATGTATAGACTTACTAAAGGAATTGAGGAGATGAATAATGAGGTCAATCATCTTCATTACTTGGACTCCATGAAGCAGGTAGAGTTAGATCAGTGCCAATTTGAGCTCGAGCACATTCGACTCGATTATAAGAAACTTTCTGACGAGTACGAATTTCTTGACGATGCCCGAGATGCAGTAGTAAACAAATATGAAATAACTTCGGCTAATGTCGAAGGTATATGTTTGTTTGGTCGTGAATACTTGCTTGTTTCCTTCCTCCTAATGTTTTGCTTTCCTTTGTTTCAGAGCTCGAGAGACAGCTTGGCCTCGCAAATGACAAATTTGAAAAGGCTCAATCTGAGTTAGTTGAGTAACAAGGGAAAACCAAGTATTTTGATGGGCTAGTGGGATCTCGAGACGTGGTGGTGAAGGAGTCAATGAAGGAAATGGAGCGATTGTCATCATTGTTGGCCCAATCAGATCTGAAGACTACTATCATCACACATGAAGATCGTCGGTATTTGGCTTTGGAGATTAATAAGACGCTGGTCACGATAGAGCAGGGTCTTCTGAAAGAGCATGGCATCACTAAAAAGTATAAGCATCGTCCTGTACCCGATCCTTTCAAATCTGCCTCTGATCCGTCCTCTGGAGGGAGCGTTCCGTATTCTCAAAAGGAACGACCAGCTGATCACGTCGATCCTCCGGGAGGGAAGTAACTTCTTATGCTAAAGTAAAAACCTGATCGCTGTTGATTATGTAGCTTTGGGCTATTTATTGTAAATCTTTTGTATTTCTTGCTTGCCTTGCCAAACTTGTAATCAACTTTTATGAAATGGATCATTAGTCTTTTCGGATGTGTAGAGTCTTGATTACCCTGCATCGTTACTTTATATATATCTTAGTTTACTCAAAAGTATGATAATGAAAAGAAAGGAAAAACGATCATGAAAGGAGACGAAGAGTGTGTTATAGAATAACGAAGGTATATACCCTCATTAATCGTTTTGGACCTGTCACCCCGTCGGCTAATCCCGGGCCAGGGGATCACCTGACGGTGGGGGTTGATGCAACGTTCTCGGATATGTGGTGCGTTATTGAATTATTTCTAGAAACTTCCTCCAAGGAATGTTCTGCTTCTTTGTTGTGATGGTGCGGCTAGAAACAATCCTGGGCATGCGGGGGCTGTTGTGGTGGCTAGGGATGCAGATTGTAATGTCGTTGGTGCTATGAGCATTGGTCTTGGGATAAAAAATAATTATATGGCTGAACTATTTGGTATCCTAGTTGGTTTGGAATGGGCTCTTAAATGGGGAATGCGTCATATTTTGGTAAGATCAGATTCAATAGGTGCGGTGATGGCTTTCAACAATTCAGATGTTCCTTGGATGATCAAGCATAGGTGAATTCAAACAAAAAATTCTTATGATACTATTGTTTTTGAACATACTTATCGAGAGGCTAATTTTGTTGCTGATGCTATGGCTAAAAGAGGTTGTTTGCTACGAAATGGGGAAGGTCTTAGCTATGATGAGAGACCTTTTTTTCTATCTTCTATTGAATATCCTAATGTTTCTTATTTTAGATTCAAGTAGCTTATAAGTTTTTTGGGGTCTCTTGACCTCTTTTTCTTGTAACCTCTTTGTACATATTGCATTTATTAATACAATTTGGATTTACCAAAAAAAAAGCAAAAAAAAACACGAACCGCTGCCTTGTGTTAGGTTGGGTATCTCTTTCTGCTAGAATCCTTCTCCATGGTCATACACTCATAGACACTGATAAGAGAGTCCCGAGAGATTGCACGTAAGCACTTTCCCCAATGTAAATGTATGTAAAAGATTGTTATCAAGTTCTTTGTTTTCCAAACCAGTATGGTACAAAAGTATCTTGTTTGATTGATATGATGAGGTCTGCTATTCCTCGTCCAGAGACATAAACATGTCGAGCGGATACGCTGTCTTCTTCTTCTGGTATTCTTCACGCAGATGAAGAACTGCGTTGCTTCATGGATAGTATGGCTTGAGGTATTTTGCATTCCAAGGGTGCCTTAGGATTTCTCCCTTCAAGTTTCGCAGGTAGTATGATCCCTTCCCTGCGATATCGTGTATGACAAATGGTCCTCCCCATGTTGGTGCTAATTTACCCTATTTCTTTTCTCGTTGATATTGCGGTATAGTCCGTATCACATACTGTCCTTCTACAAAATTTCAAAGTTTAACCTTTTTATTATATTCCCTTGCTAGCCTACGTTGGTAATTCTCCATTCTTTGTAATGTTGTTCCCTTCGTTCTTCTAGATCATCAAGCCTCTCTAGCATCATGTTCACTGTGAGGTTCTTTTCCCATGCTTCGGTTTTTGTTGTAGGCATGATTATATCCATTGGGATGACTGTTTCGGCTCCATAAGTGAGAAGGAATGGAGATTCACCAGTTGTCGATCTTCTTGTGGTTCGGTATGACCATAGGCTATTGTGTAGTTGTTCGCACCATCGTCTTTTGTGTTCATCCACCGTTTTCTTGAGAGTGAGCGATGGTTTTGTTTGTTTCTTCGGCTTGTCCATTACTCTGAGGGTAGATGGGAGTAGACTTGTTCTTCCTGATCTTGAATGTATCGAAGAGCATGTCAATGTTCTTCCCTTGTAATTGCCTGCCATTGTCAGAAACAATTTCTACGGGAATGCCAAACCTGCAAATGATATTCTGGAAGATAAAGGTGAATACATCTACATTTATGATTCTTGCTAGAGCTTTGTCTTCGACCCACTTGTTGAAGTAGTCTGTGGCCATAATTAGGAATCGTCTTTTTCCTGTCCCTTCGATAAATGGTCCGACGATATCGACTCCCCATTTTGCAAAAGGCCAGGGACTTCCTTCCGAATTTAACTCCGTTGCTGGGGCATGAATCCTTTTTGCGAACCGCTGACATTCTTCGCATCGTCTGGATATCCTAGCAGCGTCTTGTATCATCTGTGGCCAGTAATATCCTTGCATCTTATCTTTGTAGGCCAATGATCTCATCCCTCTGCGGTTACCTGCGTCTCCATAATGATTGTCCTTCAAGATACGATGACCCTCCTCCTTGGATAAACAACATAATAGGGGTCCAAGGAATCATTTTTTGTACAGGATTCCGCCACGAAGCTCGTATCTTCCTGCCTTTGATTGTACTTTTTTTGCTTTCTTCAAGTCAGCGGGAAATGTCCCTTCGTCGAGGAAGAGGTAGACTTCGATTCTCCAGTCTTATTTATTGCTAAAATCTTCGCCCGCATTCGCCCTTGTTAGGATATCATCATCGATGAAGTCTTCGGCCATGTCTTCCCTTACGTCGTCTTCAGCAATATCTTCTTCCACGTCGTCTTCACGGTTTGCTGTAGCAACGGTTTGGGATGGATTGATTGAAGGCTGGTATACCCTTGCTATTCTGATGGCTTTAACATTCTTGTCTTTCAGCATCGATGATATGTAAGCTAAAGCATCGGTGTGTCTGTTGTCCTTCCTACACAGATGTCGGAACTTAACGCTGGGCACTTATGATGCTAGAGTTTGGACCAGAGCCATGTATTCTTAGAGAGTCTCATCATAGGTGTTATATTCCAGCTCTATCTGTCGGATGACCAGTTATGAGTCGCTTGTTATGCGCACGTCCGTTATTCCCAACTCTATTACCAGCCGAAGAGCATGTACTACCGCTTCATATTCAACAATGTTGTTGGTAGGCCCTTCAAATTCCATCTTTAATGCATACACCATCCTATCACCGGTAGGTGTCGTGATGACGATCCCTATGCCTGCACCTTCCTTATTCCTGGATCCGTCGACAAAGACTTCCCATCTTCGTTGGCTGGAAGGTTCGAGCACATCGATCGGGTCCTTTCCATCTTCGTCTACCCCTGGTATGCCCTTGACTTCTTCGTCATTATCTAGAGGTAGGTCTGCTAGGAAATCCGCCAAGACCTGTGATTTTTGAGCAATTTGGATCTCGTGTTAGATGTTAAATTGCTCCATTTGCGTATTCCACTTTGCTATTCTTCCCACTTTTCCTACGTTTTTGAGAATAGATTCCAGCGGGGCTTTGCATGGAACACGAACATAGTGAGTCAAGAAGTAGGTTCTCAGCTTCTGTGTTACCCATATTAATGCCAGTATAAGTTGCTCAATCTTGGTGTAGTTTCTTTCCGCCGGATTGAGAATTTTACTGACGTAATATATCGGTTGATCCACCTTCGTGTTGGTCCTCACCAGTACAGCGCTGACTGCATCTTCGGTTGCAGCTATATATTGTGCCAACACTTCGTTAGGTTCTGGTTTTTGGAGGATCGGGATAGTTGCCAAGTATTTTTTTTTTATTTTCTGGAAAGCTTATTCGCATTCAGTGGTCCATGCAAACTTGTTCTCTTTCTTAAGGATGTTGAAGAAATGTTTGCATTTGTCTGATGATCTAGCGATGAATCTTCCGAGTGCGGCTATGGATCCGTTGAGTTTTTGGACTTCTTTCAATTTTTTTGGAGATGGCATTTCTACGATGGCCTGGATTTTAGCGGGATCGACCTCGATGCCCCTCTTCGTTACCAAGTATCCAAGGAACTTTCCTGATGTGACACCGAAGGTGCATTTTTATGGGTTCACTTTCATGCTGTATTTTCTCATTGCACCGAAGATGTCTCTCAATTCTTGAAGGTGATCTTTGCGCAGCTTACTTTTGACGAGCATATAATCAACATACACATCTAAAGTTTTCCCGATCCATGGTTTGAAGATTGCATCAACCATCCTCTGGTAAGTTTCCCATGCATTCCTCAGTCCAAAAGGCAAACGGGTGTAACAGTAGAGTCCGTGTGGAGTGAAGAATGTTGTGTTGTTGATCTTCTTCTGCCAGGGCTATCTGATTGTAAAGAGAATATCCATCCATGAATGACAGCTCTTCGTGCCTCTCTACGGCTTCCACCAATTGATCGATGCTCGGGAGCGGGTAGCTATCCTTCGGGCATGCTTTGTTGAACTTGGTGAAGTCGATGCATATCCTTACTGCGCCATTATTTTTTGGTACGATGACCATGTTTGAGATCCATGTGGGATACCTAACTTCCCTTATGAATCCTGCTTCCATGAGCTTGTTAAGCTCTTTCTCGACTGCTTGATGGTATTCTGGTGCTACTTTGCGTAATTTCTGCCTGAAGGGGTTAGTGCCCGACTTTATCCGAAGTTTGTGTTGTATTATCTTTGGATCAATCCCTGGCATGTCCCCCAGCTTCTATGTGAAAATGTCTGCGTATTCCTTGAGTAGCTTTATTAGTGCTTCTTTTTGATCTTTGTCCTCAGAGTCCCTATCTTGATCATCTTGGGATCTTCTTTCGTTCCTATGTTGATCTCCTTGGTAGGTTCTACCGACGTGAATGTAGGCTTCGGTTCCCCTAGAAGAGGAACGTTCTTTAATTGATATTTGGTGGATTCTTCAGCCTCATTTGTCCCTGAGGCACCTGTTTCGGAAATTAGAACTGTGTTACTCTTCGTCCGGCTTTTCCCTAAAATTTCTTCAAGATACAGGTCGATTGCCTTGTCTTTGGTTGTTGCCTTGCTCTTGCCCCTCCGGGCTTTGCATTGCTCTTCCTTCTCATTGTTGAGTTGATTTGGAGAGCCTGGCATTCTCGTGATGTAACTTGATCGCCTTTGATTTCCATTTTCGGGTGTCGGAAATCTAAGGTATTGGTGATATGTTGTGGCTACTCATTTGAGTTTGTGTACCCATCTTCGTCCGATGATGGCATTATAGGGGGATGGTGCATCTACTACACTGAATCTAGTGCTGACCTTCATCGGTCCTGCCTTGACTTCTAAGACAATATCCCCAAGGGGCTTCGTGGCTTCTCCGTTGAACCCATAATGGTGTAATATGACAACATTAGCTGCTCATCGTTAATTTCATTCGCTTGAAGGTATCATAGAACAAGACATTGACTGAACTTCCTCCATCGATCAAGATCTTCTTTATAGTTCATCCCGAAACAGGTAGCGTGAGCACAAGAGGATCGTTATGGTCTTCCATGTCTTCTTCAACATCGTCAGCAGAGAAAGTCAGCGGTGCGTTCATCCAATCTTCGTGTCCTTCTGCTTCTTACCATCGATTTTGTATAATTCACAATAGTACTCGAATTATTTTCTCAATCTCTTTCCTATTTGATCAGTTAGTGATGAACCGCTGGGTTCTGAGCAGGAGATGGTGTTGATTGTTTGATCATTCTCAGGTAAGTTGACTTGCTTGCTTCGATGGGTCTTTTCTTTAGGTTATGGCCTATGGACATACTGCTTGAGATCTCCAGCATCAATCAACTTTTGGATCATTATCTTGAGATTCTTGCACTTCTCTGTTTTGTGACCGTTGAAGCAGTGGTACTCGCAATAGTCCCTTGATTTTTGGGACCTTGGAGGTTTCTTTCCTTTGGACGATGGCCACTCGAAATTGGTTCGGTCCTTGATCTCCCTTAAGATGCGAGCGCAGCTGGTATTGAGCTTCGTGTATACCTGATCTTCGAACTTCTTATTGTTGCGCCGATGATCGTCTCTTCGTCCTCTTTTATCTTCGTTAAAGCGTTCGGTCGAATTGGTTCTCTTCGACCCGCTGGCTTGCTCTACTGAATTTGTATGATGAGATTTTTGCATCTGTGCTCTGGGATTGTCTCGTTGGATTTCCTCCAACCTGGCGTGCTTTTCGATGATCACCCGGAGATCTCCTTCGGTTGTTGGAATACTTCCATGAATCTCTACGAATAATGGGCTCATCCTATCCACCCACCATTTGTAGCAGTTGATGCTAACTACCAAGTCTATGTTCCCTATCGCTTTACAGATCTTGTGCCACCTATCTGTATATTCTCTAATCGTCTCTTTGAAAGCGACCGCTAGTGAAAAGAGTTTTCCTATTCCAGCTTTGGCGGTCTTGTTTTACATGTAAGTCTCCAAGAATACTTCTGTAAGTCGACTGTAGGAATCGATGGAATTGGGCGGTAAGTTATCAAACCAAGACAATGCTAACCCTTTCAGGATAGAGGGGAAATATCTACAGAGGACCACATCGTCTCGATCCCATCGAGACATAATCTGATTATAGTAACGAAGGTGAGCTGCGGGGTCGCTAGATCCATCATAGCATTCAAAGGCTGGGATTGGGCATTTCATAGGAATGAGATCTCTTGCTAGATGTGTGGTCAATGGTGTAGTGACGGCTTATCTCATCACTTCTTATAGTCGTCCCCCTCTTTGCTTCATCTCCAGCTGCTTGATCTCCTCCATAATCTCTGCGCGTAGGCTCTCCATTGTTAGAAAGTGTTCGTTCCTCACTGATGACCGTCTTGATCTTCGGATTTCACTATCGAAATAATCTGAATCTTTGGGCACATAATCGGGGTCGGTCAGTCTATTCCCTTCTGTAACACGTTGATTAAGTGGCTCGGGATGGTTGGTGTTGGCCACTATCATTCTTCGGTCACGGTTTGGCGGTGCTGCTTTGGAATTCGCTTCATCATGCTGGTTTTCTACTTCGGCGGTGAGAACGATCTTATCTTTAAGTTCTTGATTTTCTTGTGCAAACAACGCTACAACATCCGCATATATCTTCTGATTCTTTTTCAACTCTTCGAGCTCTGCTACCAGCTGGATGGAATGATTTGATCCTTGGTTCGGAGTCCCTATCTGCACTTGTCCACCAACGGCTACAGTATGATCTTCATCGACAGTATGGATCAATGGGATCTGTAGATCGGTGGGTAATATCTGAAGCTCCATAGGTTGTGGTGCTGGCTGGTTTGCCATTAATAAGGGTTGGTCAGTCGGCAGCGGTTTGTTCCGTTCGTCGGTGTGTGGCATCCCATAGACAGGTTGCTGCATCGTTGATTCCGCCATTCCCTCTCGTTGCTCGTTCGTTCTGGTTGCTGCTACTGTTTTTGCAGTATCGGCTTTGGTGGCTGCAACTTTGAGGGCCGTCGCTGCTATTGCGTTGGCATCTAGAGGTGTGGTACTTTCCGCTCCATCCAGTCTTTTGCTTGATGCTTTGAGCTTTTCACCTTTCTGTTTGCTTCGGGTTACAACAGGTGTGGTCCTTGGGGTTTCCTTCGACGTTGCTTTTGCTTTTACTACATCTTTTGTTTTATCCATGTTCTGCAAAAAATGAATTATTGGCATGAAAGACACATCCATGTGGGTTTTGTTAGTAATGGTGATGCGTATTTTTTTTTTAGGCGTGAACCAAAACATAACCATGTCACCGATCTTCCAAAGTGAAGGTTACTTTGTTATGGAATGCACAAATTTGAATACTTTTTCCAAGAGAAAACGTAAATCCGAAGACAAACCTAAAGATATTTTTTCGAGAAGAAACAGACCCATGGGTTTTTATAAGTGAAAATACGGGTCTGAAGATTTTTAAAAGGGAAAACATAAATCCGGAGATAGATCTGAAGATACTCTTCGAGGGAAAACAGATCCAAGGGCTTTTATAATAATACACCCTATCATTTTTGTATTTGGATCCGATCTCTCAAGTCTGCGCCTTTTTGCAAGTTAAAATTTTTGTTTTTCCTAAAAACCTTTTCAATCTGGTATTTTTTGCTGGTTTGTCACCCAAGACGTGTATTGAAAAACAGTGTTGAGTGATAAAAAAGAGTTCACATGGAAAGATAAATCTTTTACCGGGACATAAGTTGTCCCTGTTTCTAGCGCCAAATTGTGAACACAGAAGTAACGATGATAGCATCGTGTTCACAATCAATGTTCGCAGTATCGATAAAACTATTCTAATAAATAAAACACATACTAAACAACATATAATGATGATGTTGGAAACTCTGAGCCTTTGGGCTCATCCTTGTTTCGCATCATAGATGTGTCTATGATGACTCAACCGATGCATAATATAAGTATACGAAAACTATAAGTGTGAAATGTAAATGAGACAATGATTTACGTGTTTAGCACTAAGGCCTACATCCACGGGGGGTTCGGTTTTTCACTATGCATCATATAAGGTCACAAAAGATAGTCGAATGACTCTGAGTAGGGAATGATGATAGGGGGATGTAAATAAAACTCATACTTACTCTTACACTTTCTCTCTCCTTAACTATAGCTCTCTCTAAATTTTGGTCGACCCTCTTTCTCTTAGTGGAGTGGGGTATTTATAGGCTCCTCGGATGGGACCCTCTTTTCTGAGACAACTGCTTCTTATCATCTTGGTTACTGCGCCGATCCCGATGGTTATCTTCGTCGTTCCCCGATGATATCTATCGATATCCTAGCGTAACGATGATCTGCCCATGCTTCCTCCACAGAAATGTCAACACGTACTCTAGGCGCGTAGCATTTAAGGCGGGTGGTTGGGTCAGTCTGCACACCTCAGACAGCTGTTAATGCAGGTGTTAGCTATGCTTTCTCCCATTCGTTCGATCTGGATCTTCCTTAGGATGATAAAAACTAACCCTATAGATCTTCTATGGTACTTCGTAGCGATCTTATCATCAAGTACTCCCTGCTTTGCCAACCATTGGATACATAAGATGATATGTACGTGGCAGATGATGGCGATGCATGCCCCTTGGGTGCTGCAACGTGGTATTGTCATCTTGATGTTCTTTTATCTCATGGCATACACGTGTCTCCTTCTTTACACGTGGAAGTTTTCTGATTATATGTATACATTAGTTTGACACGGTAGTTGAGCTGTAGCATCCAGTCGAGGGCCTGAAATAATAGAGTCTGCTGCTGGTGTTGGTTGTGGTGGCTTTCTGCCAGTATTTTAGGCGTAAGTGAAGATGGGTATTGACTGGGTTCAGTTATTACCGGTGGGGTATACAGTGGTGTTGGTTGCCAGATTTTTATAATCGTCAGGGTACGGAAGTTGGGACTCTGCTGATTGCTAAATTTAATAAGAAAAGCACTGATGGAATTTTGGTTCGGAGTGAAGCGGGTCCCGTATGTTAGTTGCGTTTGATCTGCTATGGGAGTAGCCGGTGTACGGTGGTGGTGACTGAACCTTGATGGTCACGAAAGAGAGTTAGATAGTGTGGTCTGAATTTGGAGTTGCGAGAAAATGAGAAGAATGATTGATGCTGGGGTCAGGCAAAGGAGTTGGTGATGCGACTGGTGGTTATTTGGAGATCTTGGATCAACTTGCGTGCACCAGGCGACCAGTCAGGAAGGCGTTAGGCGGACACGAATAAGCAATGGCTGGACGTATGAGAAGTTGGGCCTCTAGAAAATTATCAGTTGGGTCTTAATTGGACTGTTCGTAACATTTACCTATATCTACATTAGTCAACAAAAGAGAAGGGGAGGCGGCTACAGACGCTGTTTACTGTAGAGAGAATAGGGTTTCCAGTTTTCGATTCCTTTTTGATTAGTGAGAGATTTATTTTATATTGATTTATGACTTTTGAGAAAGCCATGGCTAGCTAATCTATGTTAGGGTGAAAGGATGAACTTGTAGGATATTTTTGCTTTGTATTCTAAACAATGGGTTTCTTTATTATTAGCTTAAGGTTAATGGTTTTGACTCTCTATCAATGTTTTACTTTTTCAATGATTTTTCATGTTCTATGACATGTATAGTTCATCATTAGATTAGTAGAAGAACTCATTGAACCTTAGCAATAATTGAATTATGAATTTCATTTGACTATTTATGCCATGTATATCTAGTGCTTAAGAATTCTACTTTAAAGTGAGAACAAACTACCGTAACGATAATTCTTGTCGATGATTCTTAACGAAATATCTTCCGTGTGCTAGTAGCTAGGTTTGCTGTTTTACATGAGTTAATTCGAAACCTTTGTGATTGTGAAAAGACGAGGGTACCCAAATATACCTCAATCTAAAACTTTCCCACCTATAAGTCCTTTCTCCGAAAGTGAGTGTCTATGGAATGAGTCGAGACAATACAACTAATCGGTTCACACTTCGTGTGATCGTCTATGGATACGAGATCGAGACAATACAACAACAAAGTATGATTACTTGATAATAGGTTCGGACTTAACCAAACACTATATGATTGCTATCAAGTAATTAGGAACTAACGTTTGTGTATTTTATTTCTAATTATAATAAATCAACTATAATTACGGAAATAGAAAAGTAAAAGACACAACAAGATTTTGTTAACGAGGAAACCGAAAATGCAGAAAAACCCCGGGACCTTGTCCAGAATTGAATACTCTCAGAATTAAGCCGCTATACAAAATCTAAACCAACTTCGTATAGTTGAGACCAAGCAACTAAACCTATAGTTCACCTAGTTTCCTCAGTATCCCTGCGCCTCCAACTTGTAATAAGTCACGCACTTGGAACAATTCCTTTGGTTCATATTCCAAACAGTAAAGGAACAACAAATATGTTCGGTAACAACTCTTTTCAACCAATGTGATATGAGTTTGACAAAAGGCTCTTCCGTTTATCCCAATAAACTCCTTTGTCGGGTTTTTAGATCAATCTATTCAACAACTACCAAAGTAATTGTTTAGACTATGCAATCAATAATAGGATCTGATCAAGATACTAAATACTGATGCCGATCTACACAACTAATCAATCTAATCTATCACAAAGATAAACCGATTATAGTTGGATCCACAGCGATCAAGTTTTGTGCACACCAAAGATTATGAACCCAAATAAGAAATCTTCTTTGTCTTCAAATCTTCTTAGATCTTCAATAAACACCTACACACAAACAACTTGAATCTCTTGTGATAAAACACACACAGAACGGAGTCTGTTAATAATGGATTATCACAAGATGTCTTTAGATCTAAAAATAGTTCTAGAGATCCCCGTCGATACTTCGATCTAGTTTGAGGGAATCTTATATCAGAAGAGAAGATTCTCAAACATACACAAACTAGGTGCAATCAAAGTTCAACAACCGTTAGTCAATCAAATCAATCGAAAACTAATAATAAACAACAATTATCTAGTTTCCCACCAACGGTACTCGTAGAGCTTCTCAATCCCAAAGAAGTCTTTAAAACGAGCGGTCGTAAGAGATTTCGCCTAATTAGGTTACTTTCCTCTCCGAATAGACGGCTCCACCAGTAACAACATAACTAGGTAGTTTTGCTGGCTCTGAGGATTAGTTTGCTCGAAATGCAAACTTTAATATTTATAGACAAAGGAAGTTTGGACCCCAAGGAATTTCCAAAACCGAATATTCTCAAAGATATGCAATAAAGTCCCAAATAGGTTTTCATAATTCCTGGAAATGCTCTGTCCAAATAATGACCGAAATTTCAGTAGAAAATCTCCAATTAGTAATGCACATTACTAATTTTTATTTTATAAAGATATGCATTTAATTGCTGGAAATTAAAAGCATATAAAACTAAAACCTTAATTAAAAGATTCTCAATTTATTTCGATCCCGGATTTACCTTTAGTTATTAAGGAATATCTTTGAACAATAATAGATAAGAATTACTGCACATGTTCAAAGTATGTCGACATCTTTACTTTGTAAATCCTTTTTCATATTTACAATCTTGGAACCGATATTTGCAACACTTCAAAAAAAGTTTAGAATTGGTTCATCTGACTTCCAAGAACTATGTGATTGATTATCATATCAAATCACTAATCATGGGCTTAACGGTTCTACCAAAACAAGTTTCGGTTCTACCTCCATGTGGGTACTAGGATCGGTCACACTAGTTTCCAAAAATTGGTCAACTAAGTACCAGGATTGGTTACCACATTCTTATGGTATTTACTTGTCATCGGTTGCACAAGTCATAGGATCGGTTACACCAATTACTAAGACTTGTTAACCTACAACAAGGATCGATTACCGATAAGCACGTAAATGCTCCATTTTATACCCATATTTATATTAGCTAGGACTCGATATTTCGTCTAATAACACTATTTTAGTGCTTTTGTTTTATAGAAAGTACAAACAATTCCGATTATCCAGCGAATGAATGGCTAAACAGAAGCAAAATGGCATTTGTGACAAACATGTTACTTCTCAAGGCACCAAAGGAGTCAAAGCTTAATTAGTCTGCAGGCTGGCAAGCCAACAATTCATGTGCCCACCACCTTGCCTTTCATGGCCAGTAAACAACAAAGTGGAAGAACATTTTAGCACTGTGCACCTAAGAGACAGAAAATGTCGCATGCCAAGTGATTGAGAAATTGGCTGAGAAAAGAGCAAAGGAAATAAAGGGTGTGCTGCTGGATTTTGCATTTAGAAGACGCTCAAGAAGACAGAAGAAAGCCATGAATCTAACTATGAAGTAGAGATGTATGTTTGCCGGAGCTCTATGAGGCTTTTGGTTCAAATGAGAGTTAGTTCTCACTGGTTGCACTCGGTGGAGGCCATTAGCTGGACAGAAAAGAAGATGGTGCTGCAGCCGAGAAGGAATTGTCAGCAACATTAATGGATCTGTGGTCTTTGGGAGTTCTTATATGAAGTTAAATTGGGTTGGCAGTCAATTTCAGTTACAACAGCAACAACCGTTGGAAATGATGGTATTTTCTCGAATTCACAATGGTTGTCGACTGTTGATGTGGCCAAGCTTTGGTTGAGCTATGTGGTCGGTAGTCAGGTGACCAGAAGCTGATGCAATCAGTCAAGGTTGTATGTTGCTTGGATCAGTGGTCAGATGGATGGACAGGAACCGGTTAGCTGTGCTACAAGTGGATATGGTCGTAAATGGACTGGGCCTAGGCATTTTACTAGGTCTTAGCAAGACTTGTTCGCAACAGTGAGTATAAACGAAGAGAGGAAGAGAAACAGAAGGGGAGGCCGACTGGAGGCGGCCGCTGCAGAGCCGAAACAGTGACGAGAAGGAAAAGCATTTGCGATACCCTTTTTTATGGTTTGAAATCTTTGTGTTTTCCTCCGTTATGATTAGCAAGTGATTCCTTGTTATATTTTTATGGTTTCTGAGAAAGCCATGTCTTGCTAGACTTTTTGTAACTAGGGTTTATTATGAAACCACTTGGGGTATTAGGCTATTTGAATTGATTCATTGAGCGAAAGACCATTATGAATTGAATATGATTAATTCTTAATATTGTTTATCGATTTATCGAAATATGAGTTGTCGTTTCACCGGTTTTGAAGAACCTTTGTGCATAATTGTTAGGATAACAAATATATTTATCTCATTGTCTGATATTTCATGCTTGGGTTAATTCCTTTGATGGGGTATGCTTAGAATAGCCAGGTATTATTTGTGAACCTATATTTAGTTTCGTATAATTTTCTCACTAATACAATTTGATGGTGCATGCTTGGATTTAGTCTTTTGATGTGCCATGCTTAGGGTGTCCCAGTGATATTTGCAACTCTAATAAATTTAATAGGTGATTTCTATAGAACGAAACAATAACAAATACTCAAGAATTATGTTTCATTTCAGAAATAATTGAATAGAAATAGTGGTGGATACTATAAACCTTGTTACCAACTTTCCCATTGATTTTATTTTATTTCAGTAATTTTATTATTATTTTGTTTTTCATTTCTCATTATAAAAATCCCAAAATTAATTTCTTGTCATTTCATTAGAGATATTGATTAGAGTATTTCCACGGCTCCCTGTGGGTTCGACCCGTACTTGCCTCTGTTTACTAGTTAGACACCGTGAGATTGCGGTTATTATATATAGGCATCTCCGGATCCTTTCAATTTTTGGCGCCGCTACCGGGGAGCGGCTGTGGAATATTGTAATTAGTATTTTTTATTTTGTAAATAGTTAGGTTTTTTATTTTATTTATTTTATTTTCATTGTATGTTTATATTATTATAGGATTTCTTTTTCCATTTGACTTGTTTGTGTTTTGGAATTTGATTTCAGGTGTCTTTTTGAGGATGATGAGTGCTTCTCATGATACGTCATCTAAGATGACACTTGGAGAATATATGCGCATAAAGAAGTTCTTTCTTCACATATGATAAGCAAAGAATCACCTATAACAATATATGAGAAGTATTACAAACATACACCGCTTAGTTTGGAGCAAAGGTTGAGAGTTCTAGCATGCCAAGAGTTATATGCAAATGATGATTTAGAGCAACCTGTTTATACAGAAGATACTGTTGTTGAGTCTAACAACTTAGAGACAATAGACATTCATAATGAGGTACCTTCTACTGAGATTCCTATAAATCAATTAGTCGATGAGTCAATTATTCATGATATTGTTGCTCCATTGAGCTCATGTGTTGATGACCTATCTTGTGATCTCCTAATTGTTGATATGAATGTTAAACATATTGATACTGGTACTGTTGATTTTGAACCAATCTCAGTTTGTTTAGCCCATTTTGCAGAATCCGAAAACCCCATGCTTATTGACATTGTCAATGCATTGCGGTCTCCAATAAATAATATAGGCAACTCAACTATGGAAGTTATTTCCGCGGACTTAGAACCAGATTTAAGAGTTACTGATTTTCATAAACTTGAACCATTAGATACAGGTTTAAACATTTGTGTTGAGTTTAATAATCAAGTACCTTTTTGCATTGTCAATACATTGCTTCCTATGATTTCTAGTGAAGATAATGTGTTGACCGAATGTATTTCAGCTGATTTAGAATCTGATTTAGAGTATGCTTCCCAAATAGAAACTAATATACATTCTATGTTTGTTGTCCATGTGAGTGATTTTTTATTGGGAATGGACTTACACATGTTTTTGGAGGTTTATAGTGTTTGCAGGTTCATGTTTGAAGCTAACCTGATTTATTGGATTGATCCCCAACTTTTCAGACTTTATATATATGCCTTGCAACTTACTTTGGTGTATCATCACCTTGTTTGAGAATGTGCTACTGGAAAATAGGGAAACAAATACCTTTCGCTTCATGGGAGTCAACCCATCAAATTTGTTCCCTTTACTCTATCTTTTATTTTTTCGCTTGTTGAATATTGCATTTTAGGATTTCCCACCTTAACTTCTACGTTGGATGACTCAATTACATTGAGGACAATGTAATGTTCAAGTGTGGGGGAGTGGTTTATTTGAGCATATAGATTTTTGTAGCTTTTCTTTAGTAAAAAATAATAATATTGCATGATATGATCAGCTGTTTAGCGGGTCTTTCTGTCTAGCTGTTTAGCAGACATCTCTATCCACTGTTTAGTGGATTCGTCTAGCTATTTAGCAGACATCTCTATCCACTGTTTAGTGGATCTGTCTCGATGTTTAGTAGACTTCTCTACACCACTGTTTAGTGGTTTTGTCTAGCTTTTTAGCAGACATCTCTCGGTCTCACTGTTTAGCAGACATCACTCTTTATATCTAGCTGTTGAGCAGATATATTATTTGTTTTGCTCGAGGACTAGCAAAATATAAGTGTGGGGGTGTTTGATAAGCACGTAAATGCTTCATTTTATACCCATATTTATATTATCTAGGACTCGATATTTCGTCTAAGAACACTATTTTAGTGCTTTTGTATAAAGTACAAACAATTCCGATTATCTAGCGAATAAATGGCTAGACAGAAGAAAAATGGCGTTTGCGACAAAAATGTTACTTCTCAAGGCACAAAAAGAGTCAAAGCTTAATTAGTCTGCGGGCTGGCAAGCCAACAATTCATGTGCCCACCACCTTGCCATTTCATGGCCAGTAAACAACAAAGTGGAAGAACATTTTAGCACTGTGCACCTAAGGGACAGAAAAATGTCGCACGCCTAGTGATTGAGAAATTGGCTGAGAAAAGAGCAAAGGAAATAAAGGGTGTGCTGCTGGATTTTTCATTTAGAAGACGCTCAAGAAGACAGAAGAAAGCCATGAATCTAACTATGAAGTAGAGATGTATGTTTGTTGGAGCTCTATGAGGCTTTTGGTTCAAATGAGAGTTGGTGCTCACTGGTTGCACTCGGTGGAGGCCATTAGATGGACATAAAAGAAGATGGTGTTGCAGCCGAGAAGGAATTGTCAGTAACATCAATGGATCTGTGGTCTTTGAGAATTCTTATCTGAAGTTAAATTGGGTTGGCAGTCAATTTCAGTTACAACAACAACAACAGTTGGAAATGATGGTATTTTCTCGAATTCACAATGGTTATCGATTGTTGGATCGATGGTGCTGTAGTGGGATTGGCGAGTTTGTTAGCTTGCTGGTTCATGCTGTGAACTTGGTCTCGATTGAGAAATGAACACAGGTTGATAAGAATGGAATGGAGCTGGCGTTGGTGGCTGTCTGGAAGCAATGAAAGTATGCTGTGACGGGCTGGTGCTCGATTCTTGTGATGGATGAGATCAATAAAGGCAGTGGTGGTGATGGTTTTATGGCTCTACAGCAGCAACAACGAAAACAGTATGGGAGTTCCATATGCAATCCAAGATTGGAGGGAAGTTGCAGGTCGTGGTACTCATTTTACAAGGAGATGATTTGCATGGAGGATGGACAGCGAGAAAGAAGAGAATGGAAGGAGTTAGTGCTGCTGCCATCGATTCATGGATGTAAACGATGGGATTCTACCCAATTCCGGCATCGATTACTGATTGTTTGGTTCAAGTGGATTTAGGGGATTAATGCAGTTTGCAACTTGAGTGAATCTACGGAGAATTCGATACATCTGTTTGCAGAGAGTGGTACGTAGGTTGTTGAGATGGTTGAACTCGGTGATGATGGTTGTAAAGGGAGCTCGGAAATAGAAGGACATGGAAAAAATATGAGTTGTTATGTGGGGTTTAGGGCTCGCCGATTCTGAAATTGGCAGATTGACGGAACTGAGATGGTCACTGAGTCGTTGATGTGGCCAAGCTTTGGTTGTGCTATGCGGTCGGTAGTCAGGTGACCAGAAGCTGATGCAATCAGTCAAGGTGGTATGTTGCCTGGATTAGTGGTCAGATGGACGGACAGAAACCGGTTAGCTGTTCTACAAGTGGAGATAGTCGTAAATGGACTGTGCCTAGGCATTTTACTAGGTCTTATCCAGACTTGTTTGCAACAGTGAGTATAAACGAAGAGAGGAAGAGAAACATAAGGGGAGGCCGTCTGGGAGTTCTTTTGGCGGCTGTTGCAGAGCCGAAATAGATACGAGAAGGATAAGCATTTGCGATACCTTGTTTTCTGGTTTGAAATCTTTGTGTTTTCCTCCGTTCTGATTAGCAAGTGATTCCTTGTTATATTGTTATGGTTTTTGAGAAAGCCATGTCTTGCTAGACTTTTTGTAACTAGGGTTTATTATGAAACCACTTGGGGTATTAGGCTATTTGAATTGATTAATTGAGCGAAAGATCATTATGAATTGAATATGATTAATTTTTAATATTGTTTATCGATTTATCGAAATATGAGTTGTCGCTTCACCGGTTTTGAAGAACCTTTGTGCATAATTGTTAGGATAACAAATATATTTGTCTCATTGTCTGATATTTCATGCTTGGGTTAATTCCTTTGATGGGGTATGCTTAGAATAGCCAGGTATTATTTGTGAACCTATATTTAGTTTCGTATAATTTTCTCACTAATACAATTTGATGGTGCATGTTTGGATTTAGTCTTTTGATGTGCCATGCTTAGCATGTCCCAATGATATATTTGCGACTCTAATAAATTTAATAGGTGATGTCGATAGAACGAAACAATAACAAATATTCAAGAATTATGTTCATTTCAGTAATTGAATAGAAATAGTGGTGGATACTATAAACCCTGGTTACCAACTTTGCCAAGATACATAAACAAGTTATGAACGGTTATACTAAACACACATATTGGTAATCCAAAGATTTGCAATGAATAACAATAACAATACCAATAAGACTAGCGATTTCCCTTTCAATTCACAAAACAAGTTTATGAATGTACTTCCTTTAAACGAATGTAAAACATTGTTTCCTAGGACGAAATATTCACCCATACACATACATAATCACAATAGCATTCATACGATTATGTCGATGTCTTATATACGAAGTTCAAAAGATAGACATTATACTTCGTATTATAATTCCTTAATACTATGTCTAACTAGAGTATAATCATTCACAGCTTCGCAGTTATGTTTTCAATATGCACGACTTGAAAGATACGTTAGGAATGAAACAGTTCAAGTCAAAATATTACTAACCTCAAGAGGAAGGATGATGTCGTTGATGTAGCTCTTTACTTCTTCACATTCTTCAAGTCTTCGAGTAATACTTGTATGTCTCATATCCCAATAACTTTCTAGCTAACCTATACGAAGTTAACTCTAGTAAATAATCAAGCGACTCTTTAAACGAGTTTTGGTTCACTAAAATATGACAACTAAACTTGACATACCAACGCTTGGTGGGTTCAACCGAGCAATGCTCTAACAGATTGAATACAAATAAGTTACCTACAATGGATTCCCGGATCCTTAACACCTTCATAATCTTAGTTACATCTTTTATATTTTGTTATATTAGTTCCGTAAAATTCTGAAATATTAAATTTGATTGGTTATTCTTGAAATTAGTTAGTATAAGTATTTTCACACTCCATGTGGGTTCGACCTGTACTTGTCGTTGTCTACTAGTTAGACACTGTGCACTTGCAGTATATTTTATTGTAGGTTTTTGAGCCTACCAAGTTTTTGGCGCCGCTGCCGGGGAGTGGTAGCAAAATACTCTCTTGTTGATATAAATTTTTTTTTGTACATAGTTATTTTTGTTTTAATTATTTTTCTTTTTGTATATAGTTTATTTTTGTTTTCGTTAGTTCTTTTTTACGCAGTTTGTTTGACTCTTTTTAGGTACCTTAGTCTGAAGTGCGGCTATTGGAACTGATAACGGGCTAAAAAGTAAGTACATGATATTCTCGCAAAGCTTTTGCAAGGTGAGTTATTGAGTAATTTTTACTCTATATTATGGTTTCCAGTGAGTTGGCATCTTTTATAGCCTTTTGGAATCTTACCAAAAGAGCTGAGACAGAGGAGTTATCTGATATTTCACCTGAGGAGCATGCATATGCACCTTCTCATTATCAGGAACCTGTTAGAGCCGAGTGTGTAAATAATGATTAAAATTATTCATATAGGTATGATCATTCCGGACCTTGTGAAGGTTATGATCATTACCATCCTTACCCAGGTTATGAGAAAAATTATATCGATTCCAATTATTATTCACACACATATGAGTCACCGTATGAAAGAGATAACCAATTTTTCAGTGAACTATCATCGTCTCTCGTATCTAGCTTGGAACAGTTGGTCAAACAAAGGGAGTTATTTGCCATTGAATCTGCTAAAAGGTCTGCCGAAACCGATAAAATAATTGTTGAACATATGAAACCAGTAGAGGATCGTCATCTATACGATGATTCAAGTTCTGATTTTTCTCATATTGATGACACTAATAATGAAACCGTTGTAGATAATGGATCAGTGTGCTTTGAGGATGATGATGAACTTAACACTGGTAGTGATATTAGGAATAATGATACCGGTATAACATCTGAATCTATTGTATCTTATCCAACTTATGATCATATTACTGATTATTTGCCTATTCAAAAGGACGAGAGTTGTGTTAGAGATGCCATTTATTCAGATAATGATGATTTAGAAAAATTTGTATGTACAGAAGACACTATTGTTGAGTCTAATGACTTGGAGACAATAGACGTTAATAATGAGGTACCTTCTAGTCATTTGAATAGTAAGATTCCTATAAGTCACTTAGTTGCAGACAATAATGAGGCTATTATTCATGATATTGTTGCTCCATTGAGCTCCTGTTTTGCTGACTCATCTTGTGATTTCCTGATTGCTGATGTGAATGTGGAGGCGATTGGTACTGATCAGGTTACTGCGGATTTTGAACCAATCGCAGTTTGTTTAGCCCACTTTGATTTTGATGATCCTATGCTTATTGACATTATCAATGCATTGTGCCCTGCAATAGTTAATCAAGGTAACTCAACAACGGAAGTTATTTCCGCAGACTTAGAACCAGATTTAGGAGTTACTGATTTTGATTCTTTGATTTTGACATTGTCAATTCATTGCTTCCTATGATTTTTGGTAAGGATATTGTGTCGACCGGATGTATTTCAGCTGATTTAGAACCTGATTTAGAGTGTGTTTCCCGAATAGAAACTAATATACATTTTATGTTTGTTGTCCATGTGAGTGATTTACTTATCTCGACTAAGGACTATTTTCTATTGGGATAGGATTTACACATATTTTTGGAGGTTTATAATATTTACAGGTTCATATTCGCAGCTGACCTGATTTGTTGGATTGATCCCCAACTTTTCAGAATTTATATATAAATATGCTTTGTTAGAGCACTGCTCGGTCGAACTCGCAAGCGTTGCTATCTCAAGATTGTTGTCAAGTTTAGTTGCCAAGACTATAAGTCTTGATTTCTAGTCTACTTATAGCTAAGTCTCGGACTAGGATAGAAAGTGTAGTTGAGCTCTAGACTCCACGACATTCATCATGCAAAGACGAAGAACTACTCAAGGAACTGGTGGATCTTCATCGACAAAAAGGTATGTGAAGACTTGAACTTATCTATCACTCAAAAGTCTATCTACTCTATCTCCTATCTTGATACAAAAGTCGTATTGCTATATAGACTTCGATTATACACATTTGTTATTTCGAGCCGCGTTTATCTCGCTTATCTATTTCTCGAAATATGTGTTGGTAAGATTTCTCTTTGGCCAAGTTCATCTTTACAAGTGACGAAAGTAATGTTGATTATTTCAATATCTTGAAAATTGCTTTGATGAAAAATAGTGTGTGAATAACCTCTATTTAACATCCTCTAAGAATGTTTCAATGATTAAAATGAGAGTTTAGAATATATAACCTTGAATGGATATAAACATTGTATGTGAACTCATACTTGTGTAAGTCCAAAATCATTGAACCAAAGTATGCGTACTTTGCTGTTTAGCATGTCCGGAAACTAAGTCCGTGTACCCGTACGCGTATAGGAAGAAGTTCACATCCGTGAATTTCTGCTGGAATTTGTAAACTAAAAACAAGATCAATCCGGGTACTTAAGTATGCGTACCGGTATGCATACTTGAGTGGGTTATTTTCTAAAGACGGTTTATTCGTGAACTTAAACTTATATAAACTAAGGAATGAAATCTTTGCAAACCGTGGATATAATGTTCATGAATCGATTCGAGTGAATCAAAATCGTTTTTGTTTCGATTGTGTCTTATATACTTCTATGAGATCTAAGCAATTGAACAACTCTCTAACTAGTTCTTTTGAGTCTTTTGAACTTGTTATGGTGAAGATGAATAAGGTTGATATGAAAGTGCTCATATGGCTAACCATTTGGTTAACTACTATTGAACCAACTAAGTGTACACGTTTAGGTACGGTTACTCAAACCTAAATGACGTATATTTCATTTGTGTATAACAAGCTAAGTTCGATCTAACGGTTGAAATATATTAGCTTGAATCTAATCAGGTTTTCATTTAACGGTGAATATTGAATGCTTTGTTACCAAGGTAACTCAGATTGCAAACCCTGATTTGAAGACTATATAAAGGAGAACTCTAGCAACTAGGAAACCTAATCCCCCACACCTCATGTGTGATACTACTTGTATAAGCTAGAGTCGATTCTTCTTTAACCTTAGGTTTCTAACGAGACCCTGTAGGTTAACGACTTGAAGACTTCGTTGGGATTATGAAGCCAGACCCAACTATTTTCTTTGTAGTTGCGTGATCTGATCTTGCTGTTTCTATCGTGTTTGAGTGCAATCGTAAGATTGGCCTGAGATTAATTTCTCCTATAGGAAAGATAGAAAAGTAGTCACAAACATCTTTGTCTCATCGTTTGTGATTCTGCAATATCTTGTTTCGCTAGTCGATTAAGATTATTGTGAGGTGATTGATAATTCAAGGCTGTTTTTCGGGAATATAAGTCCGTGTTATCGACTAGTTCCTTTTCACCTTGATTTATCAAAAGACGGAACAAACTCGTAGGTATTTCTGTGGGAGACAGATTTATCTATTCTTGTAGACTTTTCTGTGTGATACAGATTTTTTTATTAAAGTTTTCGACTTTGGTTCGTAGCAACCCTTAGTTATGGGTGAGATCAGCTAAGGGAATCAAGTGCGTAGTAACCTGCTGGGATCAGAGACGTAAGGAGCGTAACTGTACCTTTGATCAGTGTGAGATTGATTGGGGTTCAACAACAGTCCAGACCGAAGTTAGTTTGTAGTAGGCTAGTGTCTGTAGCGGCTTAATACAGTGTTGTTCAATCTGGACTTGGTCCCGGGGTTTTTCTGAATTTGTGGTTTCTTCGTTAACAAAACTTCTGGTGTCTGTGTTATTTCTTTTCCGTATTATATTTTGTTATATAACTGAAATATCATAGGTTGTGCATTTTTATCGATCAATTGGTAAATCTAATCTTTGGTTGTTGATTGAAATTGATTGATCCTTGAACATTGGTTTTTGGTACCGTTCAAGTTATCTCTCTTGTATTCAATCGGGCTCGCAAATTATATTTGTTTAATTGCAGATTGAATTAAGAGATTGAGATATAACTCTTTGATATACTTTTTATAAGATTGAGTCTAACAGTCTAGTTGATTCTATTGAAAGTATATTGGAGTTAGTCCATACAGATTGCTAAGAAAAATATTGGGTGTGGTTGTTAGAACCCCGCTTTTTCAATTGGTATCAGAGCAGACAAACACGTTTAAAGACCTCATAAGTTTGTGTTTGTGGCGATCTTACTCTATGGACGGCAGTAATGTCTCTGATAAACGCATCACCAGAAACAAAAACTATGTTTCGACAATGTCTATTAAAGATAAAGATTCGTCAATCTCAAATATAGACGAACCTAGTGTTCTGACGAGACAGACAGACACTGACATGTGTTATCCCGATTAACCTTCAAAAGAGTCTATCTCCGTTAATGAAAGGGAATCAGCTGAAGAGAGTAAACTGATTCTAAATCTTGTTAGAATCCAAGCTGATAGATTTAATCGATTGAAAAACAATGTCAATGTTCTTCTTGGTATAGTAAGAGACTGTGACTCTAAAGGAAAAGCTCCTTACAATGAAAATGCTGAAGTTTAGTCTTCATGTTTCCTACTCGAGGCGATCCTCAAAAAGGATGCTTTAGAAATAGAACATCGCTTGCGTAAACTCTCGATTCAAGGATGTTCCAAAAAGTCTTCTATACCATCTACTTCTGTCACAACTGAAAGAGTTCCAGTTCCAGAAGTAAAATCAGAATCCCTTCCTATTGGAAAAGATGTGCTTACTGCCTCCTCTAATCAAGGAAGTTCTACATCACATGGAAGAAAGAAATCTCCCAACGAAGGTGTTAAGACTGTTCTGTCTAATCACTCAGGTGATCAGAAAGTGTGTCTCTTTTGTGATTCAAAAGGACATGTTGAACAAAAGAGGAAAACAAGGTTGAATGACAATTCTATTGTTCGTCTTCAACGCACCTTAGATTTAATTCTCAAAGGTGTAACTGACATTCGTATGTCTAGACCAATTGGTTTCAGTACTCACCCTGTGTACCCTACCAAGAAAGTCAGTTCGATGTGTTCCTCAAATGTTCAAATACGAAGCAGTCTTCCTAAACTAATTCGTTCAAGAAGAACTAATGGGTCTTCTTCAATCAAAAAGGGAGATAATGTTGTTCATGATGTGAAAAAGGTACCAGAAGAAGACAAAAATGGAGAGATGGAAGACAATCTCAAAAGGATAATCAAAGAATATAAAGAGATTATTAACAGGCTGTCAATTCCCTCTTGTCGAAACTCTTCAGGTAAGAATACATACTATGCACCATACTTTGATAATAGTAAATTTTATGATAACTTTTTGCATCATAACGGTTTTCCTTCAAAGACCAGGAGAAAGAGGTTTAACCGAAAATAACGTTAATTTGATGAGCTCAAGGATCATACTTGTGCTAATTGATCACAAGGTTGAAACCTCACTCACAAAAATCCTGGTTGAGTGAGATATGTCAGGTATACTTGATGGCAAAGTGTATCTTGACTCTCTGGCTATTTTCTTATCATTCCTAGCCGGATAATTTTACAAGCATGTGTGCACAAGTATTTGCATTTTGTTTTGGCGAAGTTTTTTTTATTTTTTTATTTTGTTTTGTCAAATTGCTACTCTTGTGCTCTAAATTGTTTCTATCTGAAGATATAAAATTTATTGAGCCAAAAACTCTTGTGATATTTTTCAGGTAGCCAAATTTCTATCTTGGTGCAAAAAATACGATCTTTTGCGTTTTTTTGTTATTGGGTCAAGTTGTGTTCGTAAGGGTACCCGTGTTACTGTCACGAATCAATTTTGGAAACCCTAAAAGTTACATTCCCTAAGAAACCATTTAAATACCAAACCCTTGAGTCACGTACGCATACTCTGGGTTGATTTGTGTTCTGTCAAGAATGTCTTCATCTTCTCACTCTGGTGTTTTTGCAAGAGGATTTCTTGATAAAGGTATTGGTTTCGAGTCCAAAGGGAGAAAGAAAAGAACCCTATAGAATATGATCATCCTAATGCCTCATGTTACTATGCCTATACACATCAGGATATTGAGAATGAGGATATGGTTTCTGCTGAGTTGGTTCATGATTTTCTTAAATACTTTGAGGATGCAAAACTGCAACTCGTCGATACTTTGAAGAGTCTTGATGTGTTAAGAACTGAGTTGAAAAAGGTTAATTCTGACCTTGTTCTCATGAAGGCACATGTTAAAGAACTTCTCAATGAGGATATCTTCTCTGAAGATGCAGTGGATGCGGTCAATCACAAGCTCAAAGATCTCAAGGCTCGTGAGGATTTCGAAATGTCTATTTGATTTTAGTTCGTGTTCGGTTTGGTGGCTCAGGAGTCGTTCTTTGCTTTTTAGCTTGTTAATTTTCTTATTTTGTCTAGGAAACTTCTTATGAGAATTTATTCTTGTGTTTTTAAGAAGGATTACTAGGGTTTGGAATAGCCATTATTGTGATTACACATAGCTATGTCCAACGTTTTCATCTTCAATGTTTTTTAGATTTATTTATTTAAATTCTAAAGTTGGTTTGGAAGATGATTTTGCAGTATTAATTTTTATGGTTTTATATATTGCAATTTGTTATGGGATATGTGTGTTTGCGTCCGTGAACTATGATTGTCCCATACATGGTCAAAAGTTAAGTCTTTCATATGTCGATATACATGTATTGATAAAAGAATGAATGAACTTTTGACAAACAAAAGATAAGCCTTTTATGTCATTATGCAAATATTGATGGAAGAAAGGATGAGCTTTTGTTTACAAAGATTAAGTCTATTATATGTCATTGTGCAAATAGTGATGAAAGATAGAATGAATCTTTGTTTATTCCGCAGTATTGATCTTCCCTGGTCCATATTTTTTGTATATATTGTGTGGCTCCATAAGTTTTCTTATGTTGAGCATTTTCCAATTAGATTAATCATGGGTTCTCTTGTGGTTAATTTAGTTGAGTATTCCGGTTGAATTATTCATGGATTCACTTGTGGTTAATTCAATTGAGATTTTTGGATACAAATTCATATTTTTATGTGATTTGTTAATGTCCAAAGAAATCCTTCTTTTCTCGTGAAAGTAAGGTCGCTCCTGTTTTTCTTTCGGGAATGACATTTTATGGGGAGAGTTCTTAATTGAACTTGTGCTTAATTGCCAAATCTTTGTGGGGAGTGCGGCTGTGGAATATTATAGGGGTTATCTTGTATCTTTATAAACTCCTTGATGAATGCATTTAGTTTCGGCTATATGATTGTATCTAAAAAGTTGATATGTTCTTTCTTTTGGTCATGAAGTGTCTCTATGGAAATTTCATTAGGATCCCACCAGTTTTCGTACCTTTGCCAATTTTATTGACAAAAAGGGGGAGAATTAATGTGTAGTTCACACTACAAATACATATGGTTTTCGGATCATTATGTAAGGGGGAGTGGTTTTCATGTGAGATGAAGTATTGACTAAGGGGGAGTGATACATATCACCATAGTATTGTTGTCAAAGTTGTGATACAATTGACTTTGATGCTGTGTAATAATACTATGACACTGTGAGACAATGATTGAGAGCTTTTGTTTTCTCATTGTTATGGCTACGGATCTTCAACAACGGTGATGCTGATTTGAATATCTTTGGAATCATTGGAGTACTTGGAAGTGACGAAGATTTCGAGTAATGTTGAAGAACCAAGGAGATCATGCATGTGGAAGAGAAGATGCAAAGTTTATTTATTTTGTATTCCATATGTATTGATAGTTTTGTCACTAAAATTGACAAATGGGGAGATCGTTAGAGCACTGCTCGTTCGAACTCGCAAGCGTTGCTATCTCAAGCTTGTTGTCAAGTTTAGTTGCCAAAACTATAAGTCTTGATTTCTAGTCTACTTATAGCTAAGTCTCGGACTAGGATAGAAAGTGTAGTTGAGCTCTAGACTCCACGGCGTTTATCATGCAAAGACGAAGAACTACTCAAGGAACTGGTGGATCTTCATCGACAAAAAGCTATGTGGAGACTTGAACATATCTATCACTTAAAAGTTTATCTACTCTATCTCCTATCTTGAGACATAAGTTGTATTGCTATATATACTTCGATTATACACATTTGCTATTTCGAGCCGAGTTTATCTCGCTTATCTATTTCTCGAAATATGTGTTGGTAAGCTTTCGCTTTGGCCAAGTTCATCTTACAAGTGACGATAGTCATGTTGATTATTTCAATATCTTGAAAATTGCTTTGATGAAAAATAGTGTGTGAATAACCTCTATTTAACATCCTCTAAGAATGTTTCAATGATTGAAATGAGAGTTTAGAATATATAACCTTGAATGGATATAAACATTGTATGTGAACTCAAACTTGTGTAAGTCCAAAATCCTTGAACCAAAGTATGCGTACTTTGCTGTTTAGGATGTCCGGAAACTAAGTCTGCGTACCCGTACGCGTACTAGCGGAAGTTCACATCCGTGAATTTCTGCTGGAGTTTGTGAACTAAAAACAAGCTCAATCCGGGTACTTAAGTATGCGTACCGGTATGCAAACCGTGGACTTAAACTTATATAAACTAAGGAATGCAATCTTTGCAAACCGTGGCTATAATGTTCATGAATCGATTCGAGTGAATCAATTTTTTTTTTCTTTCGATTGTGTCTTATATACTTCTATGAGATCTAAGCAATTGAACAACTCTCTAACTAGTTCATTTGAGTCATTTGAACTAGTTATGGTGAAGATGAATAAGGTTGATATGAAAGTGCTCATATGGTTAACCATTTGGTTAACTACTGTTGAACCAACTAAGTGTACACGTTTAGGTACGGTTACTCAAACCTAAACGACATATATTTCATTTGTGTATAACAAGCTAAGTTCGATCTAACGGTTGAAAGATATTAGCTTGAATCTAATCAGGTTTTCATCTAACGGTGATTATTGAATGCTTTGTTACCAAGGTAACTTAGATTGCAAACCATGATTTGGAGACTATATAAAGGAGAACTCTAGCAACTGGGAAACCTAATCCCCACACCTCCTATGTGATACTAGTGGTATAAGCTAGAGTCGATTCTCCTTTAACCTTAGGTTTCTACCGAGACCCTGTAGGTTAACGACTTGAAGACTTCATTGGGATTGTGAAGCCAGACCCAACTATTTTCTCTTTAGTTGTGTGATCTGATCTTGCTGTTTCTATCATGTTTGAGTGCAATCATAAGATTGGCTTGAGATTAATTTCTCCAATAGGCAAGATAGAAAAGTAGTCACAAATATCTTCGTCTCATCGTTTGTGATTTCGCAATATCTTGTAGCGGCTTAATACAGTGTGGTGTTCAATCTGGACTAGGTCCCGGGGTTTTTCTGCATTTGCGGTTTCCTCGTTAACAAAACTTCTGGTGTCTGTGTTATTTCTTTTCCGCATTGTTGTGCGTTTGTATCGATCAATTGGTAAATCCAATCTTTGGTTGTTGATTGAAATTGATTGATCCTTGAACATTGGTCTTTGGTACCGTTCAAGTTATCTCTCTTGTATTCAATCGGGCTTGCAAATTATATTTGTCTGATTGCGGATTAAATTAAGATATTGAGATATAACTCTTTGATATACTTTTTATAAGATTGAGTCTAACTGTCTAGTTGATTCTCTTGAAAGTATATTGGAGTTAGTCCATACAGATTGCTAAGCGAAATATTGGGTGTGGTTGTTAGACCCCCGCTTTTTCATGCTTTGCTGCTTACTTCTGTGCAACCTCACCTTGTTTGAGGTTCTTTATGTGCGCAAACATGGATACAAAGATTATGCTTTATGGGAGTCAACCCATACGATTTCGCTACATGGGAGTCAACCCATCAGATTCATTTTCTTTCCTCTATCTTTTATTTGTTTACTTTTTTCGTATCATTTTAGGAATTTCCCATCTTAATTCCTTCATTGGATGACTCAATTACATTGAGGACAATGTAATGTTTAAGTGTGGGGGAGTAGCATTTTCGTTAGGCTATTTTTTTACATATTATGACCAGCTGTTTAACGGGTCTTACAAAAAAAATAAAAAATGACCAGCTGTTTAGCGGGTCTATATAAAAAAAAAATTATTTTTAAAGTATTTTCTATGACCAGCTGTTTAACGGGTCTTTCTGTCTCGCTGTTTAGCAGACATCTCTGTCCACTGTTTAGTGGATTCGTCTTGCTATTTAGCAGACATTTCGCAACCACTGTTTAGTGGTTCTGTCTAGGTATTTAGCAGACGTCTCTCCATATCCAGCTGTATAGCGGATATATATTCTTTGTTTCGATCAAGGACTAGCAAAATATAAGTGTGGGGGTGTTGATAAGCACGTAGGTGCTACATTTATACCCATATTTATATTAGTTAGGACTCGATATTTTTGCTAATAACACAGTTTTGAGCTATTTGTAGGAATTATAAGCGAATTCGATTACCAGTGAAATTTGAGGCTAAAGTGGAGTTAAATTGACATTTGTTGTCAATGCGACTAATGGCACCGGACATATTAATTTGCAGCTCAATATTTGTGTGAATTCCACTAAAAGGCGTTAGCATAAGTGGGTCAAATACCACTTCAGATGTATTATGTGTGTACGACTTGGAGTGGGTTTACAAAGTGGGACGTTGTGTTGAGATTATTAGTCCCACATTGTCTGGGTTTCTAAGATCCTACGGTTCATAATCCTTAGGGCCTCTCCAGTCATTGCCAATTGGTGTTGAGATTATTAGTCCCACTATTTGTGATGACCTTGCAGCAATCCAAAAACCTGTCCCCGATGATGATAAGGTTTTGCAACTCTCACAAGCTCTTGGAGATAGATATGATACCTTTGTAACTGCAATGTTATCAAAGCCTCCATTTACCACTTTTAGTCGGTTTGTCACATCCTTAAATGACTATTAATTGAGGCATCCAAATGCTACCGAAAAGAATGAACAAGATGTTGATCATAATCTAGCATTTGCTGCTCAGCGATCTGGACGTGGAAAACCTTATCACAACGGACGAGGTCATAATAATCATCAACATTTTAGTGGACGCGGAAGAGGGTACCAACCATCCAATGGTTCGAAATCATCTCCAAACATCTCAAACTATCGAGGAAATTCTTACGAAAGTAATAACTTCCGCTTACAGTATAATTCCTCACATAACTCTAACAATCGTGGGTTTCATGATTCAGAAAGGTGTCAATTGTGTCATCGTTTTGGACATGATGCAAAACGTTGTTGGTACCGTTATGATTATTCTTATGAAAATGATGCCGATACAAATGCACTACCTGCTTCAATTAATCCATCTCCATATGATCCATGTTGGTACGCTGATTCGGGCGCAACATCTCATATGACATCCGATACTGGTAATCTCGAATCTTTAACTCCATATACTGGTAATGATAAAGTATTTGTAGGAAATGGATCAGGCCTAGATATCTCTCATATTGGATCCAAAAATATTGTTTCTTCTTCTGGACATAATATAGATTGAACAATGTTTTAGTAGTGCCTGAACTAAACAAAAATTTGTTATCTATTAGGCAATTTACTCGTGATTATTTATGCTCTTTTTACTTTTGTGATTCTGGTTTTAAGATAAGGGACCGACGAACGGGGGCAATACTAGCAACCGGAAGTAGATTTGGAGGGTTATATGCCTTAGATACAGGGGGAGCAAGTACAGCCTTGTCTGCTATCAAAGGAGGAACAATAGATGGTGATTTATGGCACCAAAGATTGGGTCACCCGCATTCCAAATTTCTATAAAAATTTAATTCCAATAAATTGATAAGTATCATGGAATAAGGATTTTACTCTTTGTTCTAGTTGTCAAATGGGTAAAAGTTGTCATCTTTCTTTTCCACATCTAAACCACCGATCTACGACTCCATTACATAAAATTCATTGTGATTTATGGGGACCGGCTCCGCTTAAGTCATCTCAAAATTTTAGATATTATGTTATTTTTGTAAACGATTTTTATCGTCATACTTGGCTTTATCCTCTTAAAAATAAATCAGATTTTTATTCAGTTTTTGTTGCATTTCATAAAATGGTTGAAAAACAATTTGATCATCGTGTTAAGATATTCCAATGTGATGGAGGAGGTGAATTCATTTCTACTCATTTTCTTACTTATCTACAATACAAGAACATGGTATTGTTCGCTTTGTTTCGTGTCCCCACACTCCAGAACAAAATGGTGTGGCGGAACGAAAACATCGACACATTGTTGAAACTGGACTCACACTAATGTTTCATGCTCATGTGCCTCTCCAATATTGTCCGGATGCTTTTTTTTAACAACTATTTATCTTGTTAACCATCTACTTTATAATACTAACCCTAAGGATTATAAACCGCAGGATCTTAGAAACCCAGACAATGTGGGACTAATAATCTCAACACGTGGGTCAACTACCTCCACATTTCTGTGCGAGTGTTTAAAGCATCAGGGAGAGGCACATTCTGTCTCTTGTTTTATCAAAATGAAATCTCATTTCTTATCAAACTGACGACAGTCTCTAGACATGAACGATGGAGTAAGCAAATTTTTTTTGATCGGTAACGATGGAGTAAGCAATTCTGCAACAATGGATATGGGGTGTATTCGTTGTTCGATATTGAATCAGAGTGAAGAGTAAATTGTTGCGGCAAAGCTAGTATCTGATAGCAGTCAGTGGTGCTTGGATAGTCATGGAATGTAACTGGACTTGGTTTGATCGGTGGTAGTTAGTGTGGTACTGTTTGAAGTTGAGAGAAGATTAGAATGAACTATTGGTGATGTGTTCAATAAGACTCCCAGGAGGATAATTTGTATGAGATGTTGATATTGGTGGAGGATAGGCAGTGAGAAGAATTGAATACTGTTGCTGCGAAGAATTGGTTGAACTGTTGGAATTGGTATACGAGATTCAGAAGAAGAAGGCACCAAGACTATGACCGGTATAGGGAATTTAGGTGATGATTTGATGGGTTGAGATGGACTGTGTTAACTGATTTTAGTTTGACACGGTAGTTAAGCTGTAGCATCCAGTTGAGGGCCTGAAAGAATAGAGTCTACTGCTGGTGTTGGTTGTGGTGGCTTTCTGCCAGTATTTCAGGCATAAGTGAAGATGGGTATTGACTGGGTTGTCACCAGTGGGGTATACAGTGGTGTTGGTGTCCATATTTGGTTTGAGAAATTTCCTGTTTAGTCCAAAAACCCGACCCGGGATTAGTGTGTAGTCCAGCGGGATAGAGAAATTATCCGGTAGTCCAAAAAGGTTTAAAAATACCTTAAATTACTAGCCTACCCTCACCACTCACGTGGGGAGTTAACCGTCTCCCCTTTATTCGTTTTCTTCTTTATTCTACTCTTTTCATTGTTTTCATCAAAACAGACTACAACCCCTTCTTCCTTCTTCTCAATCAACAACACCAACAGCAAAATCAAACTAAACCCTATGCTTAATCATCTCTAAAATCGATCAAGAACCAAAATATGCAATCAAATCTTCTTCATCGTTACCCTAACTTCATTTTCAGAAACCCTAAACCGTTTTTGGACTTAAACCTAAAAAAATGGTTACCAAAAGAGAAATTAAACGAACAATTAGAGAAGTAATTGTAGAAGAATCTCCTTCATCGGCAAAAACAAGAAAGAAAACTGCCGTTTATTTACCAACAACAAAAATAAAAGAAAAAACCGCTGCAAATTCACCATCAACAAGAAGTATTTCAAAATCTTCTCAATCTGTCACTCCTCCGTCAACAAAAACGAATGAAAACAACGGTACTCCATCACCAGCAGCCAAAGAATCAAATGTAATCCTGGAAAAAGGTAAATATTCAACTCTGTATGTGCAAACTTGTGGTATGTATTGATACTTTTAGAAACTACATAACAATATGTTATGTATTGATACTGTTTACATATTCAAATTGTTGAATAAACTATGTTATGTGTTAATTTTGGAATTACATTAGATGGTACTACATACCAGTATGTAGTGTTAGTAGGTTTGCATGTGGAAAACCTTTTATATTTTGATATTGTTATGTATTGATACTTTTAGACACCACATAACAATATGTTATGTATTGATACACAATATGTTATGTGTTACTTTTGGATTACATTAGATGGTATGTAGGATATTTTATATTTTGATACTATTGGACACTACATATCAATATGTAGGATATTTGTGTTGATGCTGTTTTTGGTTTACAACAGCAAAAACCAAAAGAAAATCAGCAGCAGCAGCTACTCCTAAAGCAAAAGCCAAAAGAAAAGCAGCAGTAGCTACTCCTAAAGCAAAAGCAAAAAGGGTGACAAAGGATGATACTCCTTCACCAAAAGAAAAGGGAAGAAAGCACTTGTCCTGAAAGCTTCTACTCCTTCACCAAAAGCAAGAATGGTGAGAAAAGCTGTTACTCCTTCACCAAAAGCAAAGGGGAAGAAAGCAAATGTAGCCCTGAAAGAAGGTGCATTTCTTAGCTATTACAACTACAAAAAGATATTCATATTCTTAGCTATGTCAACTACATAAATGATATTCACATATGGATATGTAGTTATGATACCAGTATGTAGTGCTATCTAAATATGTAGTCATATCAGTATGTAGTTGTTTTTAGTACATAGTAGATATTATAACTACATATTATATGTTTAAATTTGCTTTTAGTGATGGAAATATGTAGGTGGTAATAATTGTAAGAAACCGATATATCAATATGTTATGTAATGGTTTTAGATACTTGTTATTATGTAGGTGATAATAAGCGTAAGAAAGCAGGTGGAAAACCACGAAGTTTATACCGATCCGGTTTCAGGGGTTTGTATGGGCTTGTCAAGAAGATTAAGATCACGGAAAAACTTAAGTTGAGTAAATTGCAGTTACAGCTGATCACTGAAGCATCATATGGGAAACTGTTCCTAATGTTATGGTACACAAAATTTGAATTAGAACATTGGTTGAAGAATGAACATGCAGTCACCAAGATGTTACGATGTTATAGCAGAGGTCGAGAGCCAACCAAGCTTATATTTCACTTTGTAAGGCACGACACAACGCATGTGCTGACATCGACACCAGAAGAAATGGAAATCACTTATGGGATGCCAAGAATGCCAAATAGGGAATATCAAGATTTAACTCTTACATTTAAAGGTGCATGACGTCAAACTGCATTCTTCGAAAGGATTTTCCCTGATGTATTGCCTGGTGATAAAGTGACAAGGCCAATGATTGTGAAGGAAATCTTGAAAATCATTAAAAGAACACCAATTAATGTACATGATGGTGAAGATTCTCTTCAAAATGTGGGTGATCAATCACATGAAGATTCTCAAGAATCTGAAGAAGACGAGGAAGACAAGGAAGATGCCGAAGATCTTGTTAGGCTTATCTTCCTATTTGTGTGCACTTCATTATTTTTCTCAACAAAGGACGCAAACGCTTTGGTTGAAAAATATATTGGTTTCGTTGATGATCTTGAGAAAGCCATGAATATTTCATGGCCTGACCTCATACATCTCAATTAGAGCGAGAGCTGAATAAAAACGAGAAAACCGTAGAACACATTACTGGTTGCGCTGGTTATTTGTTGGTAAGATTTTCTTTACTTTAAACTTGTTTTGTTTGTGTTTTATACATTTTAATAGTATGTCTAACACTGCATATCAATACTTACAGCCTTGGTATGCAGAGCATACCCATTTGGTGGAGCCAGAGAATGTAGTGATAGAACCTGAAGGAATGTATGTGCCAAGAGTTGCTAGATGGAACCATAGAAAGATATGTAATGAATTCCTAAGGGATATTGATCTTTCTGAATATGAGGTAAACTTGCAGTATTGTGTTGCTTTGTTGATTTGAGTATATTGTGTTGCTTTGTTGCTTTTGAGTATATTGAATATCTATCACTACATATTAATATGTAGTGGATATGTAGTGTTACTTTTGTTTGTTCTATCCAATACTACATGTAGTTGTGATACAAAAAAGAAAGATATTTCTGTTGGTAATATCTAATATGTAGTTGCTTCTTACAGTTCCATGAAGAATTCATAGACGGGTACACAAACCATGAAAAAAATAATCTTAATCGTATATCAAGAAAGATTCAAGAGGAAGAAGATGATGAAACTCCCATTGAAGAAGATGAAAACACTGAATTGGAAGAAGAGAAAGAAGAATAAAATGGGATTCCAATGGAAGAAGATGAGTCAGCAGATGGGGGAGAGTATTGGGAATCTAAATACAATGATTTGAGGAGTATAGTCTCTGATAAATGGAACGAAGTGAACACAGCGCAACGATTGACGCTTCAAAGCTTGTTCTCATGTTGCATGAAATATACTCAAAATCTTTCCCTTTGCAGAGAGAAGCCAGCCATGAAGATTATGTTAGCTTGGAATGTACACCTCCGCAAACCAACCCCACTGAAGATTTGGATGTTGACCCAACAGTTGAAGTCAGAATGCCAGTTTCTCCGAAAGATCAAACAAATGTTACTGCCACCTCTGAAGTTCCTTTATCAACAACACCTACAGTATTGAAGTCCCGCGGTGTTGAAGTTCATATTTCTGAGGTTAGAAGATGGGCTAGATCTAATTTGGAGGAAAAAGTCAAAAAGATACAAGAGAAAAATAGCCAAAAAAACACGCAAGTAAGTAGCATATCTAGTATGTAGTCTAAATATAAATGTAACATTAATTTTTGTACTGTATCAAGTTTGTAGTTGTTTTTGTCCGACACTCACAATATGGACCATACCAATATGTAGTGGTAACATATCAATATGTATTGTTATCTAACAGTACATACCAGTATGTAGTGGTAGATACCACTACAAGAATGTAAGTTTCTACCACTACATATTGGTATGGTACTGTTAGATAGCAATACACATTGATATGTTGACAGTTTCAATTGCTTTATGTTGACAGTTTCAATTGCTTTTTGCAGACTGATCCACTTGAAGTTAAGCAGATAGCAGCAAAGGAGTTGGTTGAAACTATGCAAAAAACAATGGCTGTAGTTGAAGTTATGTCCCAGAAATCTAAAGACTATAACGTTGGATCGGCGGCGGAAAGTTTTGTGGTCATGGATGTACCTTTGTTTACTGAGATGTCGAATTTGGAACAGATCGAACAGCTTTCCATCGCAGATTATTTAGACTTGGCAAACTCCGACATTGGAGTTTACGTCGAAGAGTATGCAGAACTCCTTCCAGATAGTGGTACTGATCAAAACCTTGGTCTTTTTGGTATTGACATACGACAACAATTTGAAAATTTATATGGAAGAGATTTGCAACCTGTAGAATTTCCAAAAGATACAACTAAGCAACAAGAACCCGGTGAATCAAAAGATGCAGGTGAAGTTACAGCTAAGCAACAAGAACACATCCTATCAAAAGGTTCACAAGATATATTGGAGGTTCCATCACAAGATACTTTGGAGGATCCATCACAGGATGGTTTGGAGGTTCCATCACAAGATATTTTGGATGTTCCATCACAGGTACATAGTGAATGATATGTACTGAATGTTAATTTGTACATACTTAGTTTTATTCTTGAGTTAGCAGTTATGTTGTCTTTCTACATTAAATATTTTTTATGCTGATAAAAAATGCAGGACCCAGTTACCCCAAGCCAGAAACAAAAAAGGGTATCAGTGTTCAAAAAGACCATCGCAAAGGGGAAGCACACACCTACCAGACCCGTTACTCGTGCCCATCCTACAAAAAAGAAAGATGATATTTATGAAAGTGGAAGTAAGTTCTCTCCATCTTACAAAGAACCCAAGAAGCCGAAAGCAGGAGGAATGGAACCAGTACCACTAAAGAAGAACAAAATGCTTAAATTGCGCCGCAAAGTGTTCTTGAAACTGAATAGATCTCCATTCTATAAAGACTTGAAGGATGATCAAAAATTTATCCTCTCCACATTCTTTGAAAATGCAGACTTACTAACGTGAGTTCTTAAACATATTGATATCCATATGTACTTTTGATATGTAAGCAATACCCATGCATATTGTTATATTTTGCTTGGGTACATGTCTATATGTTCTGTTACACAAGAATACTAACCTTTTCGTCGTTATTTTCCAGCTTGTTTTGGGGTAAAAACTGTTTCTGCTGGTTTTGGTAAATTTGGGTGTGTTGATGAGAAACGAATTTAGACCTAAAAAAATGCACTGCACGGGAGTACTTTAGATTCGAGAGATCAATCTGTACAATCCTAGCCTAAACCAAGAAATGGCCATTCCATTCTTGCTTCGGTCACAAAGTGAAGGAGAAGGGTTGGTCTTAGGGAGGGAAGCAAAGAAGGTGTTGAGACCAGAATGGTTAATTCTGAAGGTGTGGATATTTATGACTTGTATCAGAATATGAAACTGGCTTACGGGATGTAGGCTATCAGTTCTTTTATGTTTTTCTGGATACTGTGTTGTTGTTAACCAAAACTCTTGCCGTTTGGTCGAAATAGGTAAAACCTATTTATACAAGTCATAATTGAACGCACCCTGATCTCGTAGAAAGTTGGAGTGATTGAGTGATAGAAAAGTGGGGTAATGTGTAAATGTCAGAAACCACGTCCCCACTATGAAGGAAACGGGTTAGTTTACACCCACTACTTCTTGCCGCCACTAACTTCCCTGCTTTCCTGACACTTTCTTATAATGGGCGTGTTGCACGCCGCATGCTGTAAACCGCCAGACCAATACCCTGATGAGCATCCCCCAGTTTGTGACATGTTTGATGTCTCGAGTATTTTCGTGAAAATGTGTAGCAGATTGCTGAGTGGGTCTTGTATGCAAGACCTGGCTATTATGATTAATTGTATGCCAACTAAGTAGCGGATAGCCATGTATGGCAAGTCAAAGTCAGGAGACTTGCCGCAATAGAATAGCGTGTGATGCTATTAGGTTAGTCTTGGTTGGTCGCCTAAGACTTACCATAGGCCGATCAATTTTGTGGCGAATTTCGATGGCTGAGATTGTAATTCAGGAGAGAGGGTGGCCGTTGATTATGACCACATTCCGTTGGCACCTGTTAATAGCATAGTGGTGCCACTGGCACATGCCAGTGGCATGGTGGCACGAATAGCGCCTGGTGTAGCCGTGGCCGCTATATTTTGGCATATTGGTGTTAGACCCAAATATGGCTCGGTAACATTAGTTCCAGTTGCCATATCAAACTTAATGCCCTAGGTAGCATTACTTGGCTTGGTTGGTGTAGCAACCTTACCTAAATTAGGGTTTGGCATACCGAAACCCTAATTGGCGCGTGTGGCATGTGGCCGCGGCACGGTGACGTTTTTTGTGCAAACGGTGCCATGGCCACGCCAAAGGAATTATGGCAGGGCCATAACGTGGGGACGGCCAAATGAGCAAGGGCAGCTATGAGTGGTTATAGCATGGTGCCATTTTTAGGGTATCCTGGGTCCCGCATGGCTCATGGCATATTGTGGGGCCCAAAGTGGCGTAATTTGGGTTATGACTGGAAATTAGGGTTTTGACTAATGCCACTAAAGCAAAGTCATGTTTCCGATTAGAATGCCCTAGTTGTTGTCTGTTATGGTGTTGGCCACGAACAGAAAGTGGGTTAGCACGCGGTTGCGCTATTTGTGGCAGTTAGCATGTTACTGCGGCGGAGTGGCATGTTGGCATGCCGATTAGCACATTGGCGCGGCATGGCACGTTTGGCATGTCATTAGCATGTTGGCGCGGTTTTGGAAAGCCAATTGGCAATGTGACCATCTGGCGCAATTTGCCTCTTTTAATACTGTGGCGGGTTTAGAGCGACCTGATTGGTCGATGGGAAAGAGGGCCGGCAAGTATGGGCCCGGCCATAACTCATGTGCATGTGGCGAATTTAAAGCGACCTGATTAGTCGATGGGAAAAGGAGAGCCGTTCAGGCAGCATGGGGGCATGGCCATCTGCAGGTGGCGCCGGCTGCCCTATGGCATGGCCGCACCTCCCTTTGTTGATGTTCCTATTTTCCGTGGCTCCTTTTTATTCCTTGTTTTCTGATTTTGGGTAGGACTTTGCACCTACTAATCCATGGCAGATCAATTGCCTAGGTTTAGTTTCGACCAGCGGGGTCTGATATACTGTGCAGGGCGCAAAAAACCCTAATTTTGCAAATTAATTAGGTTAAAATTTGAATCTAGTGAATTATCACAAAATTGATTGAACTCTGCATGTTGACACGGAGTTCTTTAAATTTATTGCCAGAGAGCAGTATGCTTTCCGATCGAATACTTTTATGCAAAGCCTTAACCTTGATACTTCGGGAAATTCATGCTACTCTGCTGCGAATGAACACGAATTGTCATGTCATATCAACATTAAGGGTTCAGCCGGGGAACATAGCACAGAAAGTATTCAGTGAGTCTTATGAATAATACAGGCAGGGTGCCAAAATTTACAGAATATCTGGGATTGTTGCTACATGCACCATTCTGGATAAATTTCACATAAATATATTAAATTGCTCAATAAATGCGCAGGTGAAGAGGTTGGGCACTCATCACTTTACATGGATCTGTCTTTTTGCAGAATGACAGCATATTAAATGCAAGGTTTTACAATTTTAGCCCTGAACTAAAAACCACCATCAACACAGCTCAATTGCTTGGAGAATGGGAGAAGGTGGTCTTTGTGTCAGTGGATCTACAGTTGAGGACCTTGTACATAACGCTTCTTTAGAGCAAGAGCTTCTCAATTACGGACAATACAAGCTTAATAACAAGTTTTTGAAAGACAAGCCGGAGCACGAAATAGACAGAAAATACTTCCCGGTCTTGCATCTTGATCCGTCTGCTTGGGTAAGTTTGTTGTCTTATAGTGCATATTTAACACACCACATATTCATGTTAAAGTACACTTCATATCAGTATTGCTTATGGATGTAGATACTATATATATCAGTATTGCTTATGGATGTAGACACCATATTGATATGTAGTGTATATTACTATTTAGATATGTAGACACTAT
>JAJJMB010009041.1:1405158-1523845 GCA_023531105.1 Papaver atlanticum | reverse complement strand
GATATGTAGTGTATATTACTATTTAGATATGTAGACACTATCAAATACTTACACTTCTAATGCATATCAATAGCATATTAGTATGTAGGAATAGGTACACTACATATCTATATTGCGTAATCATGACTCTTCAAGTACATCCATGTTTTCAGTACAATGTCCAGTTCCCGGATAAGCTGAAAGGAGGAGGAGAAGATTATGTTTACAAACCAATATTGGAGATGGATAAAAGTATCAAGAAGATTCTTGTACCAATGTGCCATTGCAATCTTCATTGGATGCTACTTGAGTATGACTTCGAAAAAATGGTGTTCAACCACTACAATTCTTCTAAGAAACAATGGGGAGGAATATGTTATCCCAACGCCACAAAAATGGCAGATTTTATGTTCAAACCTATCAACATGTACTTGTTGGAGAACAAAAAAGAAACATTGAAGAATGTAATAGTCAATGAGTGTGAAGCACCTCAACAAGGAAAATCACCAGACTGCCTGCTATTTGTGATGCATTTTATGAAGATGAAGTCGAAAACCAAATATGTGGGAGTACATTTGGGAGATGATGATGAAGTGCAGTTGAAGATTCACAACAAAAGGGTCGCTTTAGCATGCAAATTGCTGACAGCATCTCCACCAGAAATCAGTTGGAAACTGACACAATAGAGTCCTAATTGCTAAAAGTAGTCTGACAGTACATATCTTTTGGAATGTTCAAAAATAGTTTATCCTTTGTTAAACATATCTTTTCCTTTTATTTTTGGTTAAATTTCATGAGTTCAAGAATGTTCAAAAACATATCTTACATATTGCTTTTCCTTTTATTAGTGATTTTTAAGTTGTGTTATGTAGTGATATTTGAATTGTGTTACTTTGTTATGTTGTCTAACTTATTAGTGATTTTGTGTTGGTGATACGAGGGGACGATGCCCCCTCGACCCCCGTAGATGGTGAATCAGCTAGGAAACAACGAAGTTTAAACTTAATCTAATGTAATGGTTTAAATTTGCTTTTAGTGATGGAAATGTCAGTATGTAGTGGAAGATGGTTACTCTACAATCAAGTACATATCAGTATGTAGTGGAAGATGCTTACGCTACAACACTGACATGTAATATCAATATGTACTACTACAATGTGGTGATAGATACTGACATGTAAGATCAATATCATTATTTCATTTATGGTGAATGACACTTAACGACATATTTCATTATTTGAAAGATCAATATGACTACATATTGATAGACTTATAATGTTTGAAAACCAAAAGAAGTTCTAAGAAACAACAAAAACAGTAAATTCAATACACTTATAAATGTTTTGTACTGTAAAGAAATAGTTATTAACCAAATTCAGTTGGTACTGACGAATAAAAAATAGTAGAATAGAACAAGGACTACATGTTGATAGCTGGTGGTGAGCTTTTCAAATAATAGCTGATGGACATCATCGGTATCACATTCTGCTGCACGTTCAAGCCTGTGATAAGACAAAAGAGAAATCAAAACACTACTTACTTAAAAAATACATTATACTATATCATCCTACCCCAAAACATATCTTTAATATATACTGCTTGAAACACATACCTATCACAAATCATTCTTCAGAAATTTCATACTGACGGATAAGAGTGCATGTTGCCTTGTTGTGATGAGTTTTCAAATTACAGTTTGAACACTTAATAGATTTTCTACTATTCTCCCATGTACTTTTCATACGCTTTCCCTTTTTCCTGCCTGGTGGAGCCCTAATTACAGCTGGTGGGAGAACGGTATCGTCTACGTGATACTCATCAGTCCTGTGAGAAAAATATAGAATCGTAACTACACAATAATATGTACACAATATATTGTTCCTTAAAAACAATATCAAAATGTACTGTTTAAAGACACATACCTGTCGTGGTTAGGAACAGGTCTAATAGCTATTGAATATAGCTCACGATAACAGGTAACTTTGAAGTAATCTTCGACGTAATCAAGTATCCTTCCTCCAGATCTAGTAATAGTTGTAGTAGCGTGCGAGCATGGAAAACCATACACGCGCCATCGTTGGAAAGTACAAGTTTTTTTCTCTAGATCTACCATATGAGACCTGCACACACAAAACACACCATATTATCTACCGAATATCTACACAGTACATATTCATATGTTATCTGCAGTACACCTAAGATACTAGTTTGGTGGATATCACGTCACAGAGCATGCTGCTTAAAAAAAAAAAACTAAAATTCAGATGATTGAGATTAGGGGTAAATGCTAACCTTGGAGAATGTACCTCAAAGAGGTTAGCATCTGACTGGCTAACTTTCCACGGACGGCCAATTTGAATGTGTAGTTCAAGCAAGGCTTGATACACAGGGGTTAGCAGTTCTGGGTTCATCAAGATACTCTCTTCGCGACGTTCTGACATCAACTCCATAATACGTAGCCTACACGACAAGGAAACATCAAGTCTATTATACTACATTATACGTAGATTAACAGAACATAGATGCTTGTACTGTTACAAAAGAAACTAATAAAAATCTTAACACTACATATAAGCTTGTACTGTGACTAAGGGAACTAATGCAAACCTGATCTTGTCAACGAACGCACACGCAGGTAACTTATTCTCGCGGTTAATCCAATTATTGAACGATTCGGTAATGCTTGAAGAAGTCTGACCATACCTATAACCCTTGAAGAACACACTGAACCACTTTTCCCTTGGAATGTTGCGGCAGTAGTCGGCAACCCAAGGCCTTCCCAAATTTACCATTTCTTGAAGAGCTTCCTCGTATCTTGCAGGAGAAAGCGCATATGTTGCCTTTCGGAAAGCATCAGTCACTTTTTTATACTTTTTGTCAGACTTTGCGATAGGTAAGTTTTTGTCCAAGTAGAAGTAGCAATAGCTTTGATGAGAATTAGGGAACACTTTGGGAATATATTTAACCAACCCTTCACCTCGGTCAGTCATAAAAGTGATTGGACGATCATCATCCAAAGCTTCCTTCAGATTCTTGAAAAAACATTCCAATTGTAATTAGTTTCACCAGAAACTAATGCATATGCGAGGGGATAAAAACCTGCAAAAGGAATTATTAGTTATGTCAAGCAACTGCTAAAAGGAAAACAACCAGTACATATCAACTGCAAAAGGAATTATTAGTTATGTCAATATCTAGTGTTAGTCTTTTTTCTGCTAAAAGGAAAATAATAACCAGACACTACTTATCAAAAATGTAGTTATATGTACTTGTATAGACAATACTAGTTGTACTAGTTATATGTCCTCGTATTGTTACAGAAATAGACAGTACATATTAAGATTACTAATAATGAGGGGGCACTGCCCCCTCGACCCCCGTAGATGGTGAATGACCCTTAGTGACATATTTCATTATTCGAAAGATCAATATCACTACATATTGGAAAACCAAAAGAAGTTCTGTTGCAGTATAGTTTACCCCATACTCATATTTAGTACATATTAAGTGTTTGAGTATATGAAAAGCTAACACTACATATTGACATGCAGTATGGTTTACCCCATACTCAGTAAGGTCAATATGTAGTAGTATACTCATTGTCAGTATTGTAGTAAATGAGTAATCTAACTACCAGACACTACTTATCAACATGTAGTTATATGTCCTTGTATAGACAGTACTAGTTGTACTATTTATGTCCTTGTATTGTTACAGAAATAGACAGTACATATTAAGACATCTTGCCGTTAAGTCATGTTGTCGCAATGAAAAAAAATATGAAAATAAACAAAAAAGTTACCTTGATTGCCATTAAGACATGTTGCCGCCATTAGACCTCCTCTAAAAGTCCCAGTAAGAAATGTACAATCACAAAAAATCATCGGACGACCGAATTTATAGCCCTCTCTACAAGCTCCAAAGAAAAAAAACAGTCTATTGAATCTCTGTGTAGCATCATAGTAGTCGAAATCAATATATAACCTGGGGTTTGTTTCCCTAACTGCATTCACCCACCAAGCAAGATCGGTGTAAGATCTGACATCATCACCAAAAATCTGTTGATGCGATAACTCAAGTGCATGATATGCGTGGTGATACTTGATGTCGATCCCGCCACCAACTTTAACATAATCTACAATCTATGCTGGCTTTATGAGAGGGTTGTGCCTGACACATTCATGAATTAAATTGTTCATAATCTTTCTCAAAACTTTTGGATTCTTCAACATATAACCACCACCACAGGTGTGCCTCCCCACATATTCCTTTATCTTAAAAACATCAATAGAACTACCAATGGCAGTTGCATGAAGCCTCCATGAGCAACCTTCCACGCTGCATACGGCGGTGAATCTCTCAAAGTCATTCTTCAACTTATTTACCTTATATCCAGTTCTCATGCAGTATTTTTTGCAAGCTATACGTACAACATCAACACCACCATAGAATAAATGTTTTGTATCCTCAAAGATGTTCTCCCAACCATCTGGAAAAAAACACATTTGGAACCTCTTTACCATCTTTCAAATAACCATTTTTTTCATTGACAACTAAGTCTGCATTACTGTCAACATCCATATGCCTAGAAGAACTAAATCCCCCTGCTGAAATAACATCCACATGCAAATCAAAGAAAGCCGATTTTTTTTGCAGAATGTAATGCAGCAAGACTTTGGAGCGTTACATTGGCAAGAATAGGAACTCTCTCTTCATTCTGGACATAGTTAACGACAATAGTCGATGGAGTCAACCAGCTCCACGTATTACAGATGGTAAATTTCAAATCCTCTAAAGTCTAAGACGATGTAACCAAATATGCAAAGTGGTATTGCTTATGGTGTACATGAGAGTAGCAAGCAATATCTGAATCGTGAGCAACGTCAGACATGTTGACCCTGTAAAAAATTGATCCATAAATTAAGTATTAGTAATATACATATTGATATGATATGTAATGATATGTAATGAGTCTAAAAAAGAGTCTCTGAATGGATATGCGCTATACATTTTGATATGTATTGACATGTACTGCAGCAAAGACAACATAATACATATTGATATGTCACTACATTGTATATCTGTTGATGCAGTTCATACATAATACATATTGATATGTCACGTCTAATTTGAATGAAAGAGAGTAGCAATTGTATATCTGTTGATGCATTTTATACATAATACATATTGATATGTCACGTCTAATTTGAATGAAAGAGAGTAGCAATTGTATATCTGTTGATGCAGTTCATACATAATACATATTGATATGTCACGTCTAATTTCAATGAGAGCAAGCTATATGCACTACATACTGATATGTATTAAAAATATACTAATAGGATTTGTCTAATGAACAAAGGTAACTCCATTACAACACTCAGTTCATACATAATACATATTGATATGTCACGTCTATTTTGAAAGAATATGTGCTATACAGAATCATATCAAAACAAACAAAAAAGCTACATTACAACACATGATTTTTCTAATGAACTGGGTGTCTAACGAATCTTTGTTATGATCATGTGTCTCAAGAAAAATCAAAAAACGATGATCAATGAACAAAAAAATCCCAATTACAAAATCAGATTAAAAAAAAATCACCAAAAATCACTTAAGAAACGAACTAGCACAGAATTGAACAATGTACATCATAGTAAAACGATTAGTTACTAAAAAACAAAACAAATTGAACAATAATACATCATAGATAAAGAATCTGATCATCATGATTTCAAAAACTACGAAATCAAACAAAGAAGTAGCAACAGAGAAGATGATTATAGTAAAAAGTACCTTTTTCTTCTATGGAATAAACCTAACAATTGAGAGCGGGGAGTAACAGAGGCGATAAAAAACCAGCAGCGACAGAAAAACGAGAGAACTCAAATCTGAGATGAAGAAAAAAGAAGAGGAAAGAAACAGAACTCGACTGATTCCTCACCAGTTATATCAGTTGCAGAAGGTTAGTTTGGGAAAAATTTCAGCTGGCTCGCACGTGTTGATCAGTTTTATGGACAAGCGGATAAAAGTTGTGGTCCAAAAACATGTTTTTGGACTATCCAGTAAAAATTTTCTAGCACTGGACTAGCCAGTAACTGGGTCAGCGAGAATTGGACTAACCAGTAATTCCTACTTTTGGTAATCGTCAAGGTACGAAAGTTTGGACTCTGCTGATTGCTAAATTTAATAAGAAAGGCGCTGGTGGAATTTTGGTTCGAAGTGAAGCGGGTCCAGTGTGTTAGTTGCGTTGGATCTGCTATGGGAGTAGCCGTTGTACGGTGGTGGTGACTGAACTTGGATGGTCACGGAAGAGAGTTAGATAGTGTGGTCTGAAAATGGAGTTACGAGAAAACGAGAAGAATGATTGATGCTGGGGGTCAGGCAAAGGAGTTGGTGATGCGACTGGTGGTTATTTGGAGATCTTGGATCAACTTGTGTGCACCAGACGACCAGTCAGGATTGAAGATGTAGATCCCCTTTTTTTACCTCTACTAATCTCACCTCATCTAGTTTGTGGTGGTGTATTTACATACCACATCTTTACCTTTCCTCTACAATCAGTGAAATCTTATGTAATTTTCATCAATCAAAAACGATATATGCAAAATTGCAAACACAAACAATTATTCTCAACCTAAGCAAAACCTCCACCAAGCACTTTGATACCCATCTCATTCAATTTCAGTTCTAATCAACAAAGGTGTTGGTTGCTGATACACCCATCTCATACCATTTCAGTTCTAATTAACAAAGGTGTTGGTTTCTGATATACCCATCTCATTCAATTTCAGTTCTAATCAACATAGGTGTTGGTTTCTGATACACCCATCTCATACCATTCCAGTTCTAAGATGTTGGTTTCTGATACATCCATCCCATGAATCCTTAGTTCTTAACCAACAAAGGTGTTGGTTACTAGTGATGATTAGGGTTCCCATCATCAGTTCTTAATCGTCAAAGGTCGGATGGTACTTAGTCACAAAATCAATCGGAGGGTTTGCACTGGTAGCGGCGCAACTGTGGTGAAAAGTATGTTTCGAAAACAATGGTGTCTAATTAGGGTTTCATCTGGGATATCTAGGGAAACTCCCCTATGTCATTTAATGGGTTTCTAGGCTTTGAAGAGGTTGGGTCTCATGGGCTTCCTTCTCTTACAGTTTGTAAGAGATTTTTATTTTGGGCTATCTCATTTACTCTTCCAATCAGAAGTTGTATCTCCATGTAATTTTAGTTTTTGGCTTTAATAATTCTTATTTCAATATACTCCCTCTTTCTCGATCAAAAAACACACCAGACGACCAGTCAGGAAGGCGTTAGGCGGACACGAATAGGCAATGGATGGACGTATGAGAAGTTGGGCCTCTAGAAAATTATCAGCTGGGTCTTAATTGGACTGTTCGTAACATTTACCTATATCTATCTACATTGGTCGACAGAAGAGAAGGGGGAGGCGGCTACAAACGCCGTTTACTGTAGAGAGAATAGGGTTTCCAGTTTTCAATTCCTTTTTGATTAGTGAGGGATTTATTTTATATTGATTTATGGCTTTTGAGAAAGTCATGGCTAGCTAATCTATGTTAGGGTGAAAGGATCAGCTAATTTACCCTCTAACGGTTGGATTTCAACCCGTCAGCAAGGCTAAAGTCCTGTTACGTCACTCAAGTTTTCTTTTATTATTTTATTATTTTTCTTAATGATGGAATGATCTATAAAACACAAAGAATAACTAGTAAAAGATTAATTTATAAAAGGGGGATTTTGTGTTTCCCCCTCAAAAAAAAATATCTATTTTACATTACCCCCTTTTTAAATCACAAATAGGTAAAACCCCCTCTCCGTCAAGATCTTCATCTGATGAATCAGCCTCAGAAAGATCATCCTCAGAGACGCAAGCACTTTTGCTTTTATCAAGTAATTTAGTGTTCTTTTGTTCTTTAAAGGCAACATCCTTTCCGGTTTTGGATGTGTGCTCATGATCAAAGATCTTTAGCTTCCCAACCAACGTATTTATGGAGAGAGCATCAAGGTTATTTCCTTCGACGATGGCATACTTCTTAGAATCGTATCTAGATGGCAGCGATCTGAGAATTTTCACCACAATGTCCTTTTCAAGAATAGTCTTACCCAGTGCAAAGGATGCATTAACAATTTCAGACACTTTGTGATTAAACTCATCAAATGAATCTTCATTTGCCATACGAAGGTTTTCCCAATCGGAATTTAGGTTTAGAAGCCTGGCTTCCTTTTCACTGGTATTCTCTTCAAATACGGTTTCTAAGATATCCCAAGCATCTTTAGACCGAGTGCACGTAGTCACATGGTGCTGGAGATCTGGGGTAATGGCATGTATGATGGCATTCAAACCGTTGGAATTTTGCTTTGCAGCAAGTATCTCAGCAGCGTCATATGCACCAATATATTTAGGTTCGGTCGCATCTCCTACTGCCCCAACGGGAGCATCATAGCCATTAACTACATAAACCCATGATTGAAAATCACGTGCTTGAAGAAAGGCACGCATAGCAATTTTCCACCACAAGTAATTTGATCCATTGAAGACTGGTGGTATGTTTATAGAGATAACACTTCTGTCCATATAATCAGATCGCTACAAACACAGACTTATAAGGTCTTTAACGTGTTTTCCTGCTCTGATACCAATTAAAAAAGCGGGGGTCTAACAACCACACCCAATATTTCGCTTAGCAATCTGTATGGACTAACTCCAATATACTTTTAAGAGAATCAACTAGACATTCAGACTCAATCTTAATAAAAAGTATATCAAAGAGTTATATCTCAATTTCTCGATTCAATCCCTAACTCAAACAAATAGAAATCTGCAAGTCCGATTGAATACAAGAGAAATAAACTTGAACGGTACCAAAGACCAATGTTCAAGGATCAATCGATTTCAATCAACAACCAAAGGTTGGATTTACCAATTGATCGATTACGCACAACCTGTGATATTTCAATTATATAACAAAATATAATGCGTAAAAGAAATAACACAGACACCATAAGTTTTGTTAACGAGGAAACCGCAAATGCAGAAAAACCCCGGGACCTAGTCCAGATTAAACACCATACTGTATAAAGCTGTTACAGACACTAGCCTACTATAAACTAACTTCGGTCTGGACTGTAGTTGAACCCCAATAAATCTCACACTGATTCAAGGTACAGTTGCGCTCCTTACGTCTCTGATCCCGGTAGGATACTACGTACTTGATTCCCTTAGGTGATCTCACCCACAATTAAGAGTTGCTACGACCCAAAGTCAAAGACTTTAATCAACAAATCTGTATCACATAGAAAAGTCTACAAGAATAGATAAATCTGACTCCCACAGAAATACTTACGAGTTTTGTTCCGTCTTTTGATAAATCAAGGTGAACAGGAACCGACCAGCCTAGAATTATCAATCACCTCACAATAATCTTAATCGACTAGCGAAACAAGATATTGTGGAATCACAAACGATGAGACGAAGATGTTTGTGTCTACTTTTCTATCTTTCCTATCGGAGAAATTAATCTCAAGCCAATCTTACGATTGCACTCAATCACGATAGAAACAGCAAGATCATATCACGCAACTACAAAGAAAATAGTTGGGTCTGGCTTCACAATCCCAATGAAGTCTTTTTGTCGTTAACCTACAGGGTCTCGGTAGAAACCTAAGGTTAAAGGAGAATCAACTCTAGCTTATACAACTAGTATCACACATTAGGTGTGGGGATTAGATTTCCCAGTTGCTAGAGTTCTCCTTTATATAGTCTCCAAATCAGGTTTTGCAATCTAAGTTACCTTGGTAACAAAGCATTCCATATTCACCGTTAGATGAAAACCTGATTAGATTCAAGCTAATATCTTTCAACCGTTAGATCGAACTTAGCTTGTTATACACAAATGAAATATACGTCAATTAGGTTTGAGTAACCATACCTAAACGTGTACACTTAGTTGGTTCAACAGTAGTTAACCAATGGTTAGCCATATGAGCACTTTCATATCAACCTTATTCATCTTCACCATAACTAGTTCAAATGACTCAAAACAACTAGTTCGAGAGTTGTTCAATTGCTTAGATCTTATAGAAGTATACAAGACACAATCGAATAAAAATTGGTTTTGATTCACTCGAATCGATTCATGAACATTATAGCCACGGTTTGCAAATTATATTCCTTAATATATAAATGTTTTAGTTCATGAACAAACTAATTTTAGAAAGTAACACACTTAAGTATGCGTATGGGTATGCGTACTTAAGTAACCAGATTTGAGTTTGTTTTGGTTTCCAAACTCAGCAGAAATTCATGGACGTGAACTTTCCACCAGTATGCGTACGGGTACGCATACTTATGTAACCGGATTGAGTTGGTTTTGATTTCCAAACTCAGCAGAAATTCACGGACGTAAACTTCCGCCAGTATGCGTACGGGTACGCATACTTACCCAGTCTCCATCAACCATTTAGTACACACACAAGTATGCATACATTTGGTTCCCGGTTTTGGACTTATACACTAATGATCGAACACATTATATGCTTATATCCAAAGATGGTTACATGTTCTAAACTCTTTATTTCAATCATTGAAACATTCTTAGAGGATGTTAAGTTATTCACACACTATTTTTCATCAAAGCAATTTTCAAGTTATTGAAATAATCAACATGACTTTCGTCACTTGTAAAGATGAACTTGGCCAAAGCGAAAGCTTACCAACACATATTTCGAGAAATAGATAAGCGAGATAAACTCGGCTCGAAATAGCAAATGTGTATAATCGAAGTCTATATGGCAATACGACTTTTGTCTCAAGATAGGAGATAGAGTAGATAGACGTTTGAGTGATAGATAAGTTCAAGTCTGCACATACCTTTTTGTCGATGAAGATCCACCAGTTCCTTGAGTAGTTTTTCGTCTTTGCATGATGAACGCCGTGGAGTCTAGAGCTCAACTACACTTTCTATCCTAGTTCAAGACTTAGCTATAAGTAGACTAGAAATCAAGACTTATAGTTTTGGCAACTAAACTTGACAACAAGCTTGAGATAGCAACACTTGCGAGTTCGTCCGAGCAATGCTCTAACACATAGTGGGCTAGAATAGATGTCATTTAGACTAGGGAACGTGTTCGATTAAAGCTTTCTCTTGGGAATAGGCGTGACCCCCAAGAATTAATAGTTTATTCCTGATAGAGTAGTTTATAAGGGGATTAACAGGGAAACAAAAGGGTCAGAGAGCAAATAATTTCATAGAGAAATTTGTAAAGGGAGACTACTGTTTACTGGATTTTTCTAAATCAAATCTTTCTAAATCATATCAATCAAAATGGCTGGTGATGATGATCAACGCAGACGAAAGGGTAAAGCCCCCATAACTGAAGAGCAACTATTGAAAGAGTTAGAAGAGAAAGAAAAACGAGAAAGGTTATCAACCACTATGTAGATGATTGGGCAGATGACCAAGGATGATCTAGAGAAAGTAGAAAAGAGAGTAAGTGACTTGTTGAATGATATTGAACTCGATCCTCTCTAGGAAGATATGCATGCTGCAATGAATGAAAACAAAGCAGAAGAGAAACCGATACAGATTTTGCCAAATAAGCGTCATCTTGATCTTTTCATAGATGAAGCAGAGAAGGAAAAGTTTATTGGCACTGCAGGATAAAAGGGCGAGGTTGGCTGAAATGGCTGAGATTAATGCAGCAATAAAGAAAGAATATGGGCCAATCGACAGTGATGCAACTGCTTCCGAAGATGAAGAGCCTGTTGTTGTTGTTGGGTACGAAAGTGATACACCCACTCAAGATTCACTGGAAAGGGAGGTTGCAGAGTACGAAGTTGAAGAAGAACTAAAACATAGAATTCTGGAATTTCGCGAAGATGAGAGAATTGGGATTAATGATGAATTTTTGACCCAAAAGACTGATTCTGAAACAGAAGATGCAGATGAAGACGAGGACTGAGAGGGGTCTAATGAGGAGGAAGAGGAATCTGATGATTCCGATTCCGAGTGATGGGTATGACAATGAGTAATCCTTATCGACATTTGAATTCTTCTGTAGATAGATGGTGGATTTTTGGGTAAGTGCTCGAATGGAAATGATGATAGAATGTTAAAAAAAGGTTAAGAAATAGTTATTATCAAAGTACAAAGAATAATTCAAATGGAGAGGGGTCTAATGCAAATGGTAAGTCACTGAATCATGTTTTCTTTTTTGGTTCTGGCAATGGAGACTGAAAATACAGGGGAATGTTATGTTTATTTTTCTTTTTTCTTTTTCTTTTTGGTGTTTGGATTTTTATGGGTAAGATGGTGAAATACTTGTAAATGGAAGAACAATTTTTCTTAATGTTTTGGGTATGTTTTAGTTTATGAACATGTAAATATGAAATGATAGTGTTGCTGCTAAATGTTGCTCAACACTGAATGAACAGAACGGTTATAACTTTTTTAAATGCAATATGATGAAGTCAGCTTATTTATATTGTCCAACGATTGTGTGTCGATAATGTTGGAGATGCAGGATGTATTCTAGAAACTAAAACTACAATCAAAGAACTGGAACATGTACAAGACTAAAATGTATTGAAAACAAATGCATACTTAAAACAAGTCACTTTAATGTTTCTCTATCCAGTCTAATTCACTTGATGGAAAGGCATATACACACCTAGTCTTAATCTATAATCTGGCAAAGGGACAAATTACGAACATCCATATATGTTTGATCTTTATATCTTCTGTCAAATACATGACTAATAAAAATTGGCTTGCGTTGTTTGCGTCGTATTCGACTTGCACATAATTGACATGAACACTACTTGGTGGAGCCTTATGCACACCTAATTTAATTCTACAATCTGACATTGAATACAAATCACAAAGACTCCTGAGATTCTGCTTCTCAAAACAGAATGCAAGATTTATTCACCAATGCTGGCATCCTACAGCCAAATAATATGTCTGAGTTTAAGATCATCTGTCAACTGACATATAAAGCATGCAATTGAGATGTTCATAATCACCAAAAAATTCTCAAAACATGATACAATTCACAACAACATAATAAACCTAAAATATTAAAGATAGAGATGTTCATAATCACCATCAGAAATTGTACCATTCAAAATCAGCAGTGTGTAACCTCCAATTATTAAAATCACTAAACCCCCAAATGAATGAATGAGAAATACCTTAGATATAGATGACCAAGATTTGCATTTCCAAAATTATGAATCACTATCAATACTTCTATGAGAGATCGATTAAATTAAAATTTAGGCCTAAATCGATCTTTCATAGAAGAATCAATTGATTCATTGTTGTTGATGAAGTTTTTTGCAGATGAATCTCCAAGAAACCCCCAAATGAATGAATGAGAAATACCTTAAATAAAGATAACCCAGATTTGCATTTCCAAGGTTATGAATCAGTGTCAATACTTCTATGAGAGATCGATTGAACTTAAATCTATCCTTAAATCGATGTTTCACAGAAGAGTTGATCGATTCTTTCGTTATTGTCGATGAAGTTTTGTGCGGCTCAAATGAATGGAATTAGATGAAATGATAATCAGTTATGTCTCAGGCGCTGTTCCGGACATAGTGTTGGTAGATTTTTTTGGCTCATTTGAGTTGTTGGTCAGGGACCAGGGTATTGAGATATGGCATGATGCCTGAGCCAAACCATGCTGCAGTTCAAGATATGGCACATCTGTTAACTAATTAAAATTAAATAAATATACACAATTGTGCTGATTTTATTTTGCTTGACTTATTTTTTTTGGCCTAATTTGTTTGACATTAGTTGATTTTAGTTGTTGGTCAGGGACCACGGTATTGAGATATAGCATGATGCCTGAATCAAACCATGCTGCAGTTCAATATATGGCCCATATTTTAACTAATTAAAATTAAATAAATATACACAAGTGTGCTGATTTTATTTTTCTTATTGACCTATTTTGTTTGACCTATTATGTTTGACCATTTTTTTATTTTAATTGTTGGTATTGGACTTGAGATATGGCATGATACATGAGCCATGCATGATCAACAGGTGCTGGTGTCTATGAATTTTGCAAAAAATCAATTATGATTGTAGTAATAATGTAGTTGGAAAAATTGCGTCTGAAATTCAATAGGCGTGTTGTGCCAAGGGACAAGACGTCAACTATGAGCCTTAAATGGTGAAATCCTACAAACAAATAAGATAGTATGTCTGACTCAGTTTCATTATCAACTAAACCTACAAATTTCACTGAGATATTCTCAAAACAAATACAATGTACTGCAACACATCAACAATCACAAATACAAATTGAGATGTTCATAATCATCGTGAGAAATTGCATCATAGAGGTGTTTTCTTCATAGGTTCTCCTTAGGTTGAATGGTAACGACTTGCTAGACTGAATTATAGTGTGAATGGACTATTTTGTTAAATAAGGAAGGTAAAAATTTATTTTTAACAAGTGTACTATCTCATTGACATGAATGCTTAACGTGTCAGGATATTTAGAGATTTCTTTAGGGTTTCAGCAAGATTATAGGCGTCTAATTAAAACTGATAATCAGTAGTCTAATCCTACAATCCTAATGCAATATTTTTCTGTCGGGTCTCGAAAAATCCGCAAAATCGCACTTTCCATATATCACCTTGATTTTCGTTTGTTATATTCATGGTAAACATAACCCACCCACTATATTTAGATTTAAATACTAGATATGTATAGGAAAAAAAACAATATATTTAGCTAGATTTGGATCCTCGAAATAAGAAATTAGATACCTCTTTCATAAGTAAAAGAAAGAAGGAATTGAGAGGATGAGTTCTAATGAGAAATGTGTTGTTCCTGCCAATGGTCTTGTTAATAATGATCCTCCTCCTTCTAAGGGCTTTGCTTCATGGGATGACTTTGTGGAAAGCATTGGTGATATACTAGAAGAGTATGTCGATGAAGAAGGGGAATTAGTTAATAATATGAATCTTGGGATTATTCCTGCAAGTAGCCATGTTGAAAATGATCCTCCTCCTAAGGGTTTTGCTTCTTGAGATGCATTTGAGAAAAGCTATGGTGACCATTTGGATAATGATTTGAATGAATAAGAACCTGGGAAGCCACCAAGACAAGCAAATTTATGGCTGAGCACTCGGCATTGACTAAATTCAATTTTCGTTATAGAAGGGAAATAGTTTTTTACATTATTTTTAGTATGCTAATTTTATTAATGTGTAAGCAAAATTATGTAGCAGTCAAAGGCCTACTGTTCAATTGTGCTCTCAATTCTGATTTTTTTTTTTGTTAAGTTTGTCAGATTTGGCATTACAATTTATGAAAAATTTGGCTATATTTTTCATCTTTGATACAAAGACTCAATATACAGTCCCTATCATATTCATGATCCTATCACTTTAACATCAAAGCCACAACAAAATCATGGTTAACCCTACCTAACTCTTCAGATCCAAATCTTTAAACCAAGCCCCCTTAAACACATTACTCATTCATTCTGTTTTTTTCAAAAGATTGATACTCCAACAGATGAACAATGGACATAAATTAAACAACATATGCACTTGGAATCTAAAGAAAATATTGCATCCGTAAATATTAAACATTCACAAAAACTATACTTCCAAGCAGCTTTACAAACAGACTAATTAAAAAAAAAAACATAAGATTACACTAATAACATAAAAAAATAACCCAAAAAAAGACATATACATATATATATAACAAAAAAAAAAGATGATGGATCAAGATGTGATTGAATACCATTCTTGCATAGAAGAACCATGAAAACAAAGGACTAGATCAGTGAGAATCCCCTTCTTCTTCACTGCTGCTGTCGACAATCGTAACCACATGTTTGTATGGCCAATCATCATCATCATCATCATCTTCATCCTCAAGTGATGGCCCAAACCAAAAGAAGTGTTTTGGATCATCTAAATCATCATCATCATCATCATCATCCTCCTCCTCCTCATCATCATCCTCAAAATTATACTCATCATCCTCTTCATCGTCCTCTTCTTCTTCATCGTCAACATCATCATCATCGACATCAGACTGATCAAAATCAACATCTCCAAAACAAGGAACAACCTTGCAACCAAAATAACCAACAATCTCTTTGTCTTCATCAAGAATAAGAAATCGGAAGGAAGTTACTACTAGAGCAGTCCTGATCATTTTTTCTGGTTTGATACTGAAACCTTAAGTTCAGTTTTTGATACTGAAACCCTAGGTTCAGTTTAGAGAGAGACTTGGAAAAGAAAAAGCGGAGTAGTATTCTCCCTTCCTTGCTCGTGTTTTATACCCTCACACATGTTTTCACTTTAATATTCAACCTCTAGCTTAGCCACGTACAAGAATGATAACTTGGCTAGTGAACAAGTATAGCTTTGGGAAATAAAGAAATAGTATAATATAAAAAAAAATTGGGTGGAAAATTAACATCAAGGAATTGAAACTTAGATTTAGACGAAAAATTCTTGCTAAGATCGCGACATCGAAATAAAAATTGGTTTAGAAGCTCGTCCAAGAGTGACATCGGTAAAAATTGAAAATTACCATCAATCAATTTATCTCTGTGGAAATATACTCCCCGAAAACTTAGATTTGGATGAAAAATACTTGCTAAGATAGTGACATGGAAATAAAAACATGGGTTTAGAAGCTCTTCCAAGAGTGACGTCGGTAAAAATTGAAACTTACCATCAATCAATTTATCTTGGTGGAGATATTCCCCGTAAACTTAGATTTGGATGAAAAATTCTTGCTAAGATCGTGACATCGAAATAAATAAAAATTGGTTTAGAAGCTCGTCCAAGATTGACATCGGTAAAAATTGAAAATTACCATCAATCAATTTATCTCTGTGGAAATATACTCCCCGAAAACTTAGATTTGGATGAAAAATACTTGCTTAGATCGTGACATAAAAATAAAAGTCAGGGGTTTAGAAGCTCGTCAAAGAGTGACATCGGTAAAAATTGAAAATTACCATCAATCAATTTATCTTGGTGGAGATATACCCCGTAAACTTAGATTTGGACGATAAATACTTACTAAGATCATGACATCGAAATATAAATTGGTTTACAAGCTCGTCCATGAGTGACATCGGTAAAAATAGAAAATTAAATCAATTTATCTCGGTGAAAATACTCCCCGGAAACTTAGATTTGGATGAAATATACTTGCTAAGATATCGTGACATCGAAATAAAAATCAGGGGTTTAGAAGCTCGTCCAAGAGTGACATCGTTAAAAATGGAAAATTACCATCAATCAATTTATCTTGGTGGAGATATTCCCCGGAAACTTAGATTTGGACGATAAATACTTGCTAAGATCGTGACATCGAAATAAAAATTGGTTTACAAGCTCATTCAAGAGTGACATCGGAAAAAATGGAAAATTACCATCAATCAATTTATGTTGGTGGAAATACTCTCGGAAACTTAGATTTGGATGAACTATACTCTCTAAGATCGTGGCATCGAAATAAAAATTAAAACACACAGTTGATTCCTAACACATCTCTGCAAGATACGCTGGTCAAAGACAAGTGAGCCAAAGTCTTGCAGAGGCATTATTTGGGCGTACAAAGCCTTTTTCTCTCTCAGGACGAGTCCCAGCTGACCATAGAGAGATTCATATCCGTTAAGAAAATCCTTGGAGAGATTTTGATCCATCTGCAAAATCACGGAGAGATTAAAATCTCTTTGTAAAATCATGGAGAGATTCAAATCTCTTCACAAAATCTCGGAGAGATTCAAATCTCTCCTCAAAATCTCGGAGAGATTCACGGCACACGCCTTACCTAGGGCTCAAGCCTATTTCTCATCCTCTCAAACACACTCACGGCTAGTAAATTTAGCCTGAATTATACATGTCTATCCAAAAACGTGGATAAGCTCTCTTGAGCTCCGCATGCTCAACAAAGGGACCACAAACATAATATGGCCTTTACATGACATATGTGACCGACCATGGAGAGAGGGAGATCAGCCTCAGCTCCTCTCACACTCTGCACACGATTCCTGAGGAATTCCATGCCTTTTCACGTGACTCATCCTAGTCATTCTCACGAATCATAAAATATCTCTCTATCTTGGCCAACTCGGCTAAAGAGAATATTTCTCTCTCAACACATCATCACAAAGGCTAACTCAGCTTTACACAAATGGGGGGATATCAATTAGGGTTTTGGTCTGGCGGTCTACGGAACGTGTGAGGAATACCCGACTTATTTCTCACTGCAGAAGAGAGTAAAGGCGGTGAAATAATGAGATAAACTTAACCTAGTTTATCTCTATTCAAGAAGAGACGGGAGAATTTCTCCGCACGTCACGGATATCTTCACCGACCTGAGATTAGAGAATTCAGCTATAAATAGGTCATCGATTTCTCCAAGCTACGATATCTTTCTCATAACCTCTCAGAGCAATTCTTCTTCAAACCCTAGAATTTTCTGATCTCTCTCTTCATCTGCTTCCCTCCCTAAGGCCAACCCTAAATCTCTTCCCTGTGACTGAGCTGCCTTTGAACGGCCATTGTGCGTGGTTTAGGCGAGGACTGTTCGTGTTAAACCTCCTATAACTCACTTTCAGAAACCCTAAAATCCCACTTCTAACCTCTTTCAGATTTTAGGTAACTACAAACTCGTAAATCAAAATTGTAAATCAAATCATCAAAATTAGATATATTTTGAATTACAATTTCTTTATTTATGAATATACTCATTAAGATCATACATATTATACATATATAGTTTAATGTTATAATTTTTAATTATATTTTCTTTATTTATGGATTTACTCATTGAAGTGTATATATATTATACTATGATAGAAAGTTCGCTACATATTATTATGGTTTTTGTCGGGTTTTTTTTGTTCTAATTCTCGTTTTTTTTTTTTAGTTTGGTTTTTTTGGTTCTTTTGTGACAACAAACCGAAACCAACCATTTAGAATCAGTTTTCTCGGTTTTTTGGTTGTTGGATTTTTCGGCCTCTGGTTTTTTGAGTAATTTTTGTCGGTTTGGACCAATTGGGTTCGGGTAGAAAACCGAACCATGGGTTATTTTCCGCAGAAAAAAGTGCATGCGGAAAAAAGTGCGTTCTTAAAATTTGGGCACTTCCCATACACTATTGGGCCCCCGACTATTTCCACGTCCATAGTACTCTACAGATTTAAACGTTCTTAAATTTGTCGTCCCTCTCTTCCCTCCTCTCTAGAGAATATACTCCTCTTTCGTTCGGTCTCTTCGTTAGAATCTCGTTTGAGGGTTTGCTGCTTTAATTAGGGTTCTGCATTAGTATGAGCAGGATGGCGTTATTCATGACGGATGAGGAATTCGCTCGGTGGTCTAACGATGAAGATCCTTATCAGCAAATCGAGGAGGAAAAAGATCAGTCTGGTGCTTCATGTGAACAAACTTTTTCACTTCTTGAACAAAAATATGTTTCTTTTACTTCTGCAAAACTTGAAGCGGAGAAGGAACAACCCACTGTTACCAATTCTGAAGTCTCCGGACTTCAGTCTCAGAATCACCAACTTCTTAATAAACCTGTAAGTTATTTCGTTTTTAGGGTTTTTAGGCTTTGATATTGAGTATTCTTTTTAATTTTATTTGTATATTTTGGTGATTAGATCGGCAGTGTATTCATATTAGTTTTTACCTTGCCCAGGGCTAGAAATTAGATTAGTAATCCAATTTAAACATACATGACAACCCAGAACTAAAACTACAAAAATGTTGTGTACCCATACTGAATCACAAGGAAATTTATCATAAAATGTGGCTCCAGAGAACAGAAAGGAAAATCATGGATAAGAATGCTATTTATACATCTAGACAGAGACCCTCCTACTGGTGAATTAGGATCACACAAATTGGTCAGCACATAGTCCTAACTTTCTAACATTTTGTAAAGCCTAAATCATGTGTTGTACTGGTAGATAACAACACACATAAAGCCTAAATCATGTGTATCTATCTACTAATTCAGAAGCAGTGAAGTCTGTGAAGAGGTGAAATGTTGTTACCTTGAATAATTATAACGAGACAGAACATAACAGTGATGATCATGGCATACATATTACTATTAGACTATGTAGATTTGGAGCTTTCATCTTCTTATGTGCTCTCATACGTTTTCACAAGCTTAGAGATTTGATAGTCCTATCACCAATCACATGATTCTCAGCCAAAACTTCTGTCTTGGTCTCTTTAACTTGATCCACTTTCGTGTGCTGAATATTGCACATGCATTAGCAGCATACCTATTTCCATCAACCAAATGGGACCTGTGAAACAAGAATTGATTTGGTGTACTTCATATTATATGTTGAACATGTCTTCAGCTTTGAATGTTGAACTTATGAGATGTTGATTTGGTGTGTGATCTTTATTAGGAACTTGACTATCTTGTCGGAGCTGTATCAAACCCCAAGAGGCCATTTGCTGCCATTGTTGGTGGTTCAAAGGTCTCATCCATGATTGGAGTTATCGAGTCTTTGTTGGAGAAAGTTGATATCCTTCTCTTGGGTGGAGGAATGATCTTCACATTTTACAAGGCCCAAGGCCTCTCTGTTGGATCTTCCCTTGTTGAGGAAGACAAACTTGAGCTTGCATCATCTCTTATGGAGAAGGCTAAGGTCAAGGGAGTGTCTCTTTTGTTACCCACTGACGTTGTGATTGCTGAAAAATTTGCTCCTGATGCCAACAGCAAGGTTCGTAAGGTTACTTGGATTGCTGGTTTAAGTTACCTTGCTACTCGGTGGATTTTTATTTGACTCGGATGTTATATATATTTGCAGACAGTTGCAGCATCTGCTATCCCAGATAGTTGGATGGGATTGGACATTGGTCCAGATTCCATCAAGACATTTAGTGCATCTCTTGATACAACCCAGACTGTCATCTGGAATGGACCCATGGGAGTTTTTGAGATGGAGAAGTTTGATTATGGAACGTATGTGTTTTGCTTGCTATCTTTTTGAATATCATTTGTTATATTGAATTAGGCACAACATTAAGAACTACAAAGTTCCCCCGCTGTTATTAATTATCCTTTGGTTGTCTCTCTCTGGCATTCCAGGCAATTGCTAAAAAGTTGGCTGAGCTATGTGGAAAGGGAGTGATAACAATCATCGGAGGTGGTGACTCAGTTGCAGCCTTAGAGAAAGTTGGTCTCGCTGACAAGATGAGCCACATCTCAACCGTGGTGAGTCCAGACATTCGTCAAACAATCAGTGGATCGTTTCTACTCTTTCCTTATTCATTCCTAGTGCCCAAATAATGTTCTCTATGTTTTCTGCTGCAACCTCTTTGCCTATAGATGGTTAAGTTTTATTAATGAAGTTTAATAAAATCACCAAGTATGTCCCCTTTAGGTGTCAACTAATGAAGTTTAACTGCTTGAATAGCTAGTCAGGAAGATATTTATGTACTGAAAGAGCAAGGACATGTTCTTTGTAGCATGCGTCACCTCACTAAAGGTTCCTGTAGATCCACAACTCAGTTGGCTGTTTTGCAATTTTGATCAAGACCTGACAGGCTTTAATCTTCGTTGTTCGCACCTTGTGGAGCATAATCTCCTTGGCTAAAAATAAATGTAGGATTTTAACTGTATTGCGGATGCTTGTTAACCACTGCCGTTCTCTCATCAGATGTGTTGTAACCAGCACTAAGACTGCCAGTGCTGGACACACACTGAAAAACAAGAAAACAGGGAAGTGGGAGTGAGTGAGTGAGTGAGAAAACAGGATGTTGCCTGGAAACGGACCCTTAGTTGATGTAACTAATCCTTGTTTGTCTCCATATCTGAAAAACGCGATATGGCAGGTTCAGCACCATGTTGTTTCTAACACGTGTACTTGCTTATATGTCACCGACTTTATGTAATGTAAGTTTCATTTTGAGTGTTTCTACATTTGCTTATCTCAGGTAGCTAAAATGTATGAGAAGTATCAAGAGGCCAGTGATGCATTACACCATGAAAGGCTAGGACAAAAGCAGTCGCAAGCTTTTTTGGAAAAGGTAATGGTCCTGTAATTTACTCTAGTCTATTTATATGTTTTCAGAATTGTTCCCTTTACTATGTTTGGACTTCTTAGTTTTCTTTTATTAGGTTGACAACTTCTTATTTATATATACTATTATATATTTTGAAAATAAACTATCGTACTGATTAGATTATGAAGATGTTCTGCAGGAGTATAAATGTCATGGCACAACAAATATTGTTTTCGCTTTACGAGACGGAATTACCATGGTGGCAGATCGTAAAGTGACTAATGCCGTTACTTTAGGAGAATACGAAGTGTGCAAGGTTTTCGCATGTGGCCGTATTGGTGTTACGGTCTCTGGAAAATTAAAAGCCGCCCGAGTGCTGGTCCTACAATTAAAGCTGATGGTAAGTATTTCAAAAGCTTACTTTTTGTCAAGTCGAATTGCAATTATAAAACTTGTTAATGCTTTTTAGGTTCAAGCTGATGCGATTTCTGATAATCATGAGGAGACAGTTGAAGATTTTGTCCGTCGACTAAAGGCTTGGGCAGATGGCAACGACATGCATAATCACAAATGTACGTCGTTACTGGCGGGGTACGACCTTGTTCCGGAAAAGGTAGGAACACTATCACATGGGAATGTATCCAAGATGATTTCTTGATATTGTTTTGTTTACATAAGATACCTGATGCGTAAGTTTGAGTGCAGGGATTTGAACCTCGGATTTTTTTCCTGTGCTCTCGCTTTTATGAGACCGTGTCAGCAACATTTCAGAAAGATAAGTATTGGACTGCGACTGGGGGTGTTTTTGCTTATCAGTTTTCAATAGGAAGGTACGATGTTGACAGTTTTAATGAAACTAAAAACCTTTTGTATATTATGATATTGTGTGAATGTAATAATTCTTTTTGATACTGCAGAGATTTTAGCAATATTTCAAACGCTGAAGGCGAAAATCTAGCAAAAGCTGCTGTTGACTTTGCTAGCATGCATGATCCACACTCCGGCTTCGGGCGTAACTGTATGTATATCTGTTAATATACTAATTGGAAGTCTTTAAAAGCAATTCTAATGACAACTTTCTTTTGTTCTTCCAGACTTGTTGATTGAACCAGATAGAATTGGGTTCGTTGAAATGCTTACAAGGGAGGAGTTAGAGGAGTTCAGAGTTCTGTTCTTGTGCGATTTTATTGATGAGAAGGGCTAAATCAACGAAACTTCAAACGATATAGTTTTTTTTTTTGATCAATCGACGATATAGCTTTACCTTGTATTAAAAGGTATGCAATATGTGAACATACTTTTGGTAGTTTTTACCTTTTCTTCTTTAATTTTTTTTTGTAATTGTAATGTTTTTACTTAATCTAACAATTTTTTTCTTACAGGGGTGGTGGGCGAGGAGGAACCTTTTGATTTTCTGACTTCAATGGATTTGAATCAAAATGTTCCTCCTTGATTGGGGGGAACTCCGCCATTATTATAATGCCGGTCCCAAGCCCGGGCAAAGGAGGAGGGCTCCCCATCCCCCGAATTGATAGAATTTATGACTAATTTGAGTTACTGGCAGTTCTCGAAGTTTCCATCATGGTCCTGGTGGATACTGTTTTTACTCTTGTTGGTTGACATAGTTGAGATTGACGAAACAAGAGAGTGGTGGGTTATATTGGATGAGAGTGTAGTATGGAGTAATGGTGCTGATGGTATTTTCTGGCAGCTCCAACTTGGTTCACAAAATGCTATATCAGTCTTAATTGGTGAACTGGTGAAGGTGGGTGCGATGGCACATTGGCATGGGAAAGATGATTCAGTGGATGACTTGAATTTTCAATTCAAAGAAGCTGCAAACACATCTGCAAAGGGCTTCATCAGGATAAGTTGCGTCGACAGGGGTAAATAGATAGCTAGTTCACAAAAATCCTTAAAGTCGCTGTTGCTAAGCCGCAGAGTCTCTCAATGACACATACATACAAGTTGTTTGATCAAGCACCGGAGATGTGGGGAGACGTACTTTTCCGTTCGCATCTCAAGTATGACTTGCTTGTTGAGATTTTGAGTTTTCATTTTGGGTCAGTGGGTGTTGGTTTTGATCACCTTCATACATATTATATGCCAGCAATGAGATGGTATACCCAAGTACTTGGAATCATGAGTTCAGAAGCTGATTTTGATGGATTTTGTTACTATCCTCTTAAGGTGATTATCACAACTGTTAGAAGCTGTTTTGCACCCTTTGAGAGAGGGTTTCTCTTTTCCCTATCATCGGCCTACTTCTGTTTTATGTGGTATTCATATTACTCCAGAAACAATTATACAGGTATCTCTGAATTCTGTCTTGAATGGTCTTTGTTACTTGCATTTTGCTCCATATCAATCTTATGGTTGTATTCGTTTATGGAGTGGGAAGGGTCGTACAGCTGATATTCTATTGCAGTTTCAAATTGGGTTACCTATTACTACCAGAATCCCTTACGGTGAATTCTTGAAGGGTAGTGTTGGTTCAAACAAACATAGAGATGTATCATCTATTATTTTGCTGGAATTTAAGCATCTGTTCATGCTTATTTTGGATATTTTCTCATTTGATATAGGATTTGTTTCTCCTTCGATCTGGTCTTGTCTAAATGCTTCATTAGAGGTTCATAAAATCAGGCAACTTACAAGACAGCGTAATGAGACACTTTCATATTCCCATTGGTTTGTTTTTCCCCCTTACATATATTTTCTAGTTTATTATTGTCGATTGTGGGAAGTTTGTATGGGTTCAGCACACTTCAGACGAAAGCCGTTAACTCATGTGATGTTTGTTAAAGTTCAATTCATACTGGAACCAGTTTTGGCAGTGGTAATGGGGGAATGGACAAGAGTTTCCTTGAGTTTATGGAGTGAGCAGCGTATTATATCTCTTGGAGTGTGGAATGTTGGTATTCTTATTATCACTATGTGGATGTTAATTCTGCTGAACAACGTCAAGCAACTTCTTATATGGCTAGTCAGTATGGTACATGTCGAGAATGGCAATAATGCAAGGTACATAGGTGGAGTACATGGGGTAGTACAAACACATGGGACGTTTGTCTTGGTTGATCTTATTATTCTGGTATTTTCCTATAGGCTGTCGTTTTGGGTGTCCACCAACAACTGGTTATATCAAGCTCCAATTATATGGATTGAAGAGGATAGTACAACTCTTACGCACTGTGGTCCACCTTCCAGAGGTGTCGACGTTGGGGGTCTCCTTGAAGTTTGAATTTAATATACTCCCTACAGGCTTGTGGAGTGCAAGAAATTGTTAAATGGATCAGTCTGGACTTCACATCAGTTATGATGGTTGGGTTTAACTTTCAGATTCTAGAGCAGTTGGAGGATCAAAGTGGAAATGGTAACTCCAAGCTCAAGCTCAAGCAACTTGCATCAAATGGTCAGCTCAAGGGTATACTATTGGGTATTCATGGTAAGGTGGAGATTGCAAGTGAGAAGGCGGCAGGAATTTTTGTCACTGAAATGAAGGCTTTCGCCTCAGTCTTAATATTCACACATGTAGTGAGGGTTTACATTGAAGTTCCCATGCAATCGAATGGGGATATAGAGCTGCTCGAAAAGCCTGCAGCAACTCAACCACAAGGAGGTCAGTTATATGGTCCCCATAGCAGGAGGAGAACATGGTGTTCGCAGCAATTCCTTTGCCTCTTTATAAGAGTTTTTGGTGCCGTAGCAGTTCATAAGTGCAGTGGGGTTTCCCTTTGGGGTATCAAGCTAAGCATTCGAGCCTTGTACATGGAAGATTGTATTTCAAAAGGGCAAGTAAATGATAGGTTCACTGAGGAGGGAGGAGTTTTCTCTGTTGGATCAAGTCAGTTGTTGGGCTTCTTACTTCGACACAAATGGCGTTCTAATGATGTGTAATTCCTCGACAGGAAAGTGGAAACAACACTTACTCCCACACAGGCTGTTGAGAAAGAAGGCATGAATGGATGAAATGAAAAGTTAGGCTGCGCTCTTTGAGTGTAGAGGTTACCCTAGATATCTGTTCCTCATCTGTTACTCATATTTCCCTCATTGTCTTGTCAAGATCAAGTTGGTACTTGACATATGCAAGGGTACCAGTTCTCATTTAAGAGTGGGAGTGACCTGGTATCGGGTGACAAAACTGGGGGATTTCATGTTCAACTTCGCCCAGTTGAAAGTCTTTTCTCATCACCAAGGAAGCCAGATCACACTTCAGGGAAGTTCTTCTCACCCTTCTTTAAGTTTACTTATTACAGAATATTCATTAAGAGTAAGACTCCTGCCTTGATCGGCTAATTTTTTGCTATTCCTGCCATGCCCATCAGTTCTAATCCTCCTCAAGTCTCAGCTTTACTTGACACTTTCCACGATGTTTTTGCTGAACCATCCTCCTTACCTCCTCACCGAGCCTTGGACCATAAAATTTCTCTTAAGCCCAATTCTACCCCCACCTCTCAAAGACCATATAGGTGTCATCAATACAAACAAAAATCCGTGGTTGAAAACTTGGTTCAAGAAATGCTTGCTGCAGGACTAATTCAAACCAGTCCTTTGCTTCGCCTATTTTACTTGTAAAAAAGAAAGATAACTCATGGTGATTCTGTGTGGATTACCGGAAACTTAATGAGCTAACTGTGATAGATAAATTTCCAATACTGATCATTGATGAACTCCTTGATGAATTACACGGTGCAAAAATCTTTTTTAAGATAGATCTCAGGTTGGGATGCTGGTAAAGGGCTTGAAGTTTTTTAAGACATTTGATGAAAAGGTGTATTCGTATATGACTGGACTCTTGAGGCTGGAGAACTTCAGGTATATTTGTGGGACTAATGTGAAAATTGTTGTGGCCAGTGCATGGCAGTTGAATCATAGTGTAATGTACATCTGATTATTGTGTACACAGGGAAAATGAGCAACTTAAGATGTATGTCGATGAAAATTCTGCACGTGCAGCTTTGTTTGATGCAGCCAAAGAATTGATTCAAGCTAATCCACTTTTCAAGGACAAGTTGAAGTTTCCAACTATCCTTATGGAGTCGAGTCTACAATCTCTCTATAACCAGAGGTACCGTAATTGTCTATTTTTATATGGATTGAGACTTTTTTTCCTGTACTGGCCAGAAAGAATGGTTTATAACTGTATGTTTTAGTTGATTTTGTTTGTTATCAATCAGTAAAAATAATAAATATGTAACAATTAATGTAGCTTGATTAGGCAGCAACACCCTCCTCAACCGGAGAAGAATCTCATGTCCAGTCCCTCTGGAGTAAGACCCGTCCCTGCAGGTTATGCATATCGTAACATACAAAACAATGAAGGTGTAGTTTCATTCGGGAAATATCAGGTACGTAATCTGGTTTACTCATTATAGTTTACTTATTATTCTGGAGATTTTGATAATTGTAATGTAGTTTTGTTTTACATTTTACACGTTTTCTTAATTTTATCATAACCTTCATTTTTAGAACATTAAGATCACTGTAATCAATCCCAGTAATTGTTTGAACAATTGGATTTATCTAGAACTCTGAGAATGCATGGCTTAAACTGACCAAGGAAACTAAGGAGGAGGAGGTCACTACTATCAGTATCAATGAAATTAAGGAACAGGGTCTATGTTGATCTTTGCAGCTTCCTGATAAATTGAAATGTAACAAGGTAGCATTCTCTCTTAGTATTTTGAACCTGATTTTCAATACTTGCTTCACAATTTTGAACATGATTATGTTGTTATTTCTATTTGTCATTAAAATTACTTGACATTCCGGTCTCTTTTTCTTGCAATTTTGAAACATGCTATTGTATAATTACAATTATGAATTATCCAAAAGCCAGTTCGATTTATTGCTAAATCATGTCCTTACATGAATTTCAGATATCAAGGTTGATGTATGCTAATTCAGGTCGTTCTATATTAGCGCTAGCATGAAAGACAATGCATCTTTTCTGGAAATGGGAGAAAACTGAGGTGATATGTTTAGCAAGTTACTGTCGCTTGTGAAAATTAGAACATGGTTACGGTGAATTTTATGGTAATATGCTTTGTTTTCTAGGCGTCAGCCAGTGTTTGCCCTGAAATATGGGAACCGAAAAGTGGTAATCTGATGGTCAATGATATAGAAGACGTAACCAATGAAGAAACTGAGCCTTGTTTCTCTATGTCCAATAATGAAGTTCACCTCATTTCAACATCGGGTGGAAAGATTTTCGTGTTCTCAACGGCAACATTTGAGGTAATTAGCAAACATTTCGTCAGTATTTTACTATGGATTTTATATAAATTTGGATTTTGATAAATTGTTTCCTGATTTCTTACCGAACATCATAGAGATTGAGTACATTCATGTCCCCACCACCTGCCTGTACTTGTCTGATTTTCTACCTCGAAGACAACAACATATTGGTTATCGGCGGTGGGGATTCAAACATCCTGATCTATAATATCCGTAAAGATATGGTATGGTTATTACATACAGATACAAAGAATTGTCTACATCTATGCTGATCTGGTTAAAAAGTCGCCATATTTTTCCTTTTTGTTGCAGATAATTGAAACTCTTAAAGGTCACTTGAAGAAAATTACAGGGTTGGCATACTCTAAAGAACTCAAAGTGCTAGTTTCACTGGATGCAGAGTCTCAGGTTTGTATTGTGTTGCATGGCTTTTCTCTCAAAGTGCTATAAATATGTGATTAGGTATCGCAGATTTTCCAGTGGCGCGCATTTAATATTTGATCATGTGGTTTAGATTTGTGTTTGGAAATGGGATACATGGGTTAAGCAGAACACAACGGCCTTGCGAATTCCAGCTGGGAGGAACTCTGCTTCAGCTATCCGTGTACAATATCAGAATGATCAGATTTACTTCCTTTTGGTGCATCCAGTACACCCTGCTATATACGCGACAACAAATTTGAACCGTGTGAAAGAGGTAATTTTATCCTTCAATTTGACTTGAGGTATGTATATATCTAATTTCATTTAATTTAAAGCATTTGGTTCAACTTAAATCTATTTTGTTTTTGCAGTGGGCTGTACCTAGATTTTCTGCGCATATCACTGAACCTACATTATCTAGCGAAAGCGAAATGATATTTGCCAGTTTTCTTGATGCAACCATTTTAGTTTTTGGAGTTGTGAACCTTCAACCTGTGTGTCGCATTCAACCATCTGCATATCTCCATGCAATTTCAAGGTACGAAATTTGTTGTTTTGCTTCACAGATTGGTTAATACGTATTTAACTATTTACTAATGGGAATGCATCATTAACACTCAAACATTCAAAAGTTTAACATATACTCCGATTCTCTTGTGTATCTCAGGGTTTTCATCCAAGTAGTCTGTAGTTACAGCACACTACCTCTTCACGCCATTGTTCTTGGGTGCTGATTTGAAGAGATTCCTGCATTCTGGATTTAGATTTATAGCTCGTAAGACATAATTGATAGAAGCATGTGTGCGCTGAGGGTAGTCGTTCATTGGATTTGTGTTTGTGCTTTTTGTATATACATAATTGAGACTGAAGCCCGCCAAAACCTTCCACCGGTAAGTACTTCACTGATGTCCAGAAGAAAAGAAGCACCCTTCTTTGCTCAACTGACATACCTTATACAATCTGCAACAGGTTCCAGAGCTTAGTGAAAAGAATATAGAAATTTACCTACACAATACGCTGTACTAGTTGCAAACTGGAAGAATACAGAAATTTATTTTTTGAGATAGAAGTATGTACCTTCCAAAACCAGATGGTTTGCCTATCAGTTGTTCTACAGCCATTATACTCCGTGTGCACCTTCCAGTCCTCCACACATCTCTATCATTTCCATGCAGCATCCTCCGGAAAAAGAAAGCAAGCAGGGATGTATCACAAAGAATTTCAGAAAAACCTTTTGCGAATGCTTTTACTTGTTTCGTGACCAATTTCACAAAACGATGTTGTATAAAGAGATTTACATAAGCTTCTCGGTTCTTGCTATTCACCGCAATGCTATTTCCTCCTGGACATAGCTCCACAGTTTTTCTAGACCCTAACTTTTAGACTTCTGTGACAAATGTTAGACTCAAAGCATCCGAATCTAACAAATCGGTATCCATTTCTAGAATTTTCTTGCAGCTCGAATAAAATAAGGGATCAGCATCTCACGCATCGTCCAGGGCAACGGTCTCTCCGGCCAATTGCAAGAAAAATGTGCGACCAAATAAGGTTCCTACTTGCACTTTGTACACCAAAGATAACGCAAATGCCCGTCCACAAAAGCAAAAATATTCAAGGTGTTGACATCAGATGCTGGATTAGGAAAGAATCTTCTATTGTGTTCTGCGCAAGCTACAAATAATGCATTCCGCGGATTGCATATCGCTTGACAGCCCAAGCAAAACCACTCCCGCAAGACGCCATGACCAGTCGCTTTCTCATTTTTAAACTCCATGAAAAGTCTACCACCAACCAAATCCTTGACATCAGCTTTACTCATACAATTGGATGATTCAGCCAATAACTGATCCCTGTCGATAAGCATTTCAAACAAGCGCGTATAATCTTCTTTCAACTCAGGCAACAACATCATCGCTAAATGCCTCCTACATTCAAAAGATATCAAATTCTTATGCTCAAGAATCCAAAAATGATCATCATTTCTGCTTGAATTCCCAATAAGAGCTTCTAGAGCAACCTGCTTTACCGCAGAACGGATAGGAACTTTTCTTCAGCACCTTCATAAAATGTTGAAAGATATTGACCACCCCACCCACTCCGCAAACTGTCATCCGTATCTCCTCTACTTTTGCCGGCAGAAATGCATTTCTTAGAAAATAAGATGAAGCGTTCCAAGCTCCATGATATAACATGGGTTTAAGTCAGTCAAACAAAGAGGTAGATGCGACATCCCGCCTAACCCGTCTTCGATTGCATTGCACATGGGACTCGAGAATGCAGTATAATCACTAACATCACCTAATAACGACACTGCAGCAACTTGTGGTGAATACTTTAAACCCTTAATGACCTTACGTCCCAGCTCTGACACAAACAGAAACAACCCTTGGATTACAACTCTAGTCTCCAAGATTTTTTTTTATTTTTTTTTGATCGGCTAGTCTCCAAGATTTTACTACAAAGCAATATGCAGAACTCTAAAATAATGGGAACAAAATGAGTTTGTAATTCTATTTTTACTTCATCATCGGCAATAGGGTTTAAAAAGAGTTGGATTGCCTTTTCAGCACACTCATTGTTATCTCTAGTAGGTTATAAAAACAGCATAACCAGAGCTGCTGCTGCACCTGCACACACAAATATCTGAATATGATGACTAACATAAGCGTCATTATCGTTTCTCTCGTTTCTCGTCTTGAATTTCAAAGAGATATCAATGAAGTGTTTAACAGAATCAATGACAGTGGCCGTGTTTGCACCATCATGAAGTTGTTCACCTCTGCACAGACTCCCTGTCGTTAAGATTAATCAACCTGTCAGCATTCCATGTGAATACATAGTGCTTCTATCCTTGCAACCAACTGAAGCTGCGCATCCCTCTGTATGGAATAATATCCAAGGGTTTTATCCATCTCAAGGTTTTTTCTTTTTTCTTCCATAAATTAGATAACCTTGCTCAAACACAGGTATTCCGGTCTGATTTCTGATTTGTTCATGAACAGATTCAACTATATCATCGGCATTTGCATGTATTACCTTTGTGTTACCGTCAGAATTTCTCACAAAGAAATGCAAAGACTTTGATGATGATGAAGGCCCAACATATCTAGTGGTACTATTACTAGCGCCGCAAGACCGTGCTGATTGATTATTGCCATTAAGAACTCTGCTGCTAGTTTCATCATCAAAACTTGCATCATTTGCACATATTATTCCACAAAGAAACGCCTACCATGATGCCTAGACACTGTTTTCCATAAAATTCCATAAAAGTATGTACCTGAGAACTCAAAACTCTAGATTCATTCTGGATAACAATGAATGCTTGTTATAATTTGCTCAAAGATTTAATTCACCGTAAAATTCTCATGTTTCACGATCTATGGAACAGAAGCTTGTAACTTCGACATTTTAAACGTGCACTTTTTAAGGAAAAAATTGCTAATGGGGTACCCAACTAGTGTACCACCGTAAATGTTTAAAACTGCTAATGGGGTACCCAACTAGTGTACCACTGGTCCACAGGATCTACTGGAGTGGTAACCCCCAAATACTGTAACATAGTACCCCATTAGTAGCGATGTAAAAGAATCCGGTCAGACAGGTACAGGTGTGCCCAATTTTGGGGTTCCCCAATCTCGGGTTCACTCCAGAACGCACGACGTTTACACGTCCCACATGGACTACCTTCCAATTCTGGATATGGTTGGAAGGAGCATTGCCCTTGTTCACTTCCTAGTGGACAATGTGATGCTATGTGTGGCCGAGTAGCGAATCAATATCGACCAAGAAAGGCCTTACCCAAGCTGAAATGGCATTACAGACACAGTGCACATTTAATAAGTTACCCACATTACTCAGTGTGTCTAGGCTTACAGTGAGAACTCCAGATTGAAAAGAAATCCGGATTTGTGGTCTCGCAGCAATAGTTTTGGAGGGTTTGCCTTTGGCTAGTAATCCAAATCATGAAATCAGACAAATGTAAGAGAACTAACTAATATATATATGCAGAAAGAGAACAACAACATGAAAAGAACATTCGTATTGTTTTCCTTTCTTCTACTCGAGGGTTATATTTGGGTATTACTATAATGTTTGTATGCTAGTGTTCTGCCGAGGCATATACATTGTCTTTGTCTTATCACATATATCATATCAAACTGTATACAAACAGAGGCTATAGAAAGAAAAGAAAAACTGAAGAGGCTATAGAAAGAAAAGAAAACCTTAGCTAGTATAGTATTACTGATCATCGATATGTGAAACTGCTAGGGGTTAAAGCGCCAAATCACACCTTACTCCGATAACATAACTTCCACTACTTTAATCAACAAATCTGGCCAAAAAAGAAAGAAAGAAGTCACAGTCAACCCAGCATTGTATCAAACAGAAGAAAATTGGAAACGGCAAGGACACTAGGGAATGCACATACATGAAATAGATAGAACCTAAAGAAAAGATGTCGTGAGCAAGAGAACCAAAAAAAGATTTCTCAATGGCTAACAGTTGCCCTCTCATTAATTCTGGTATTTTTAACTGGCAATCAGTAACCAGCCTGAAATAAAACGGATGAAAATCTGCAAAAAAATAACATACCTAGGAAAGAGGACCGCGACATTTTTTCTGCAACAACATCACCAATAGAACAAAGGAAAACAAAAGATGTTACGCTAAAATCAAAGGGAACAACTGGACATAAAGTTGTATCTAGTAGTTCTGTAATGAAAAGGTAAACATCAATCGTATTTAAAAAAAGAAAAAGAAAAAAGAATAATACCGTGATTTGAGACTGATATCCATTTCATCGGGGAAACATAGCATTTTTCCTACAAAAACATGTGACCTCGATCAGCGAATAAGAAAAAGTAGGGGTAATGCAGAACCGTAACTTTTGAGTTGAATCTACCTTGTTCGGCATTGGCAGAACAGGTGGTTAACACTGCAGAGGAGCTGGGAGGCAAAGAACCACAAAACTTTTTAATGCCTTGGCTGAGTAGTTTTTCGTGGGAGCATGTAATTTTTCCAAAATTGTACGAAAATGGTTGCATCTTAGGAGCAGCAGCAACTGCTGAAAGCATACGAGTATCCATGATTATAGTTTGATAAGGTTTTGGAACCTGCGGCATCTTTGGAGAATATGCCAGATGAGAATATGCCAGATCTGCAGGCAACTCAGGAGTATATGATGCAACTGATAGCGGCTTCGGTGAGAAAGTCACATCCATGAAAGACTCGGTATGTGTTTTTACTTCATCCACTCCGCAGATAAAATATTAAAACGACAATCGGTATATGATTTCAATTGTCTATTATAGATACATCCTGAGAACTGATAATCCTTGAGAAAATAAAGATCGATAAAGGGGATTCTTGAGCTTCTTGTTACCTGTAGCAAGGTCCATTTGAATAGTTAAACTCCGGTAGAATTGAAATTTCTGACTGTAAATTAGTTTCTGAACTCATCCCAATCTCCTTACTGCCAGTCAAACTCTCCTGACATGAGAGCGGAGCATGTCAATTAGAATAAAAGGAACACATACAGTAGAAATTACTACAAGCGAGGATTGGGCAGCTATAGATGGCCTGACCATCACTTGCTGCTACAATTCACATTGGCATGAAAAACTTCATAATATGCAAAATTCCAAATGACAAGCATTCTTGGCTATGTAAACAGAAATAATTCTCGACTCTGTGAAAAGAAATCATTCTTGACTCTGTCAACAGAAAGAGAATGACACCTGACTGTGCTAGAATGAAAGCAAGAATGCACACACAGTGCAAGCACCTATGTGGAAGCACTAGATCAAGGGATTGAAAGACCGTTCTAGGATCAATGGAGAACCAAGCAGCACGTTCCAGTGAGTTCCGCCCCTACGTAGTAGTCTTGCACTGAGCATGTGATCTTGCTTGCACAGTATCATTCTCCAGTGGCATCCTAATCAAAATATAATATCTAAAGAAGTAAAAGGCTAAACCACGTAAGAGAAGTCCCAATAAGGCCTGTAGGAAACAGAAAACAAGTTAAGTACTCCATCACCCAAACGCGTGATCGAGTTTGGGGATCCAAATGTCTATGCGTTGGACACGGCCACAAGGTCGATTTTTCTAGATGCAAATTTGACACCATTATAACAACCCAAAATATGAAGTCTACAGGAGCCATAAGAAAACAGAAAAGATTGTGATAGAAAAGGATCAAAGATAGGTTTGAGAAGCTTGCCTGACTGCCCTGACTACTGCTTTCCTGGGGAAGACGAAATTCGGCAACCACTGGTGGTTCTGGTTCTAGTTGTGTATAGACAAAATTTGTTACAGCATTTGGCCCTCTTAACTGAATAGCAGCTCCCTCAGCGGTATTGAATGTACCTAACCATACCGATTTACATCTGTCTTTAATCGCAGCTCCCCATTTACCCCATGGTTGTTTAACTCCACGATATTTCTCAGCACCACCGCCATGAGCAACTGAGTTCAGACATGGGTCTGATGCTTTCTTCTTCTTTTCTCCACATACTTCCTTCTTTAAAATTCTGTTTCCATAGAAGGAGCATCCGCAAAAAGAGTAATATTTTCTTCAATGGTGATTTCAGTAATGTTCCTTTTAACTCTGTGATGATGAGGAAAATCGGTTATCCATCATCACTAGATGACTTATTAGTAGCATTTGAGCCTGTTACTTAGAAAAGCATCAAACATTATAATACAACTCCAGTCACTGCCAAGAAGTTGTTTAGCTAGAAAACTCAAAAAAGAGAAGAGTAATACCGTGATTTCAGACTGATATAATTATCCTCAGGGACTGGTAACTTTTTCCCTACAAAAAAAACATGATCTCAATCAGGAAGAATTAGAGTGGTATATATAGGTTGCAAGTATTGAATTTATTTTACCTTTTTCGGCTTCAGCAGAGCAGATGGTTAATAGTGCAGTGAAGCTGGAGGCAAGTATCCAATAAAGTTGCTTGGCTGAGTAATTTTTCTTTGGTGCATGTAGTTTGTCCAAAATTTTGGTTCAGAGCTGGTTGTGATGGTGAAATCTTAGAAGTATAAGCTGCAACCTGTGGCATCTTTGAAGCATAAGTGACACTATTAGAAGATCCCCCAGGATGGATCTCCACTTCATCTGTTCTGCAAGAAAGAAAACAAAAGTTTAGCATTAGTAGATCTTTAACAGTCAATGTGGGACATCTTGAAGATCACTAAATTTCTTCGGAGGATAATGATCAGTACAAGGTTGTTGAGCTTCATTTTACCTATAACAAGGTCCATTCGAGTAGACAAACTCAGGCAGAGATGAGTTTCTGAGCGTAAATCAGTTTCTAAATTCACCCCATTTCTCCTTCCTGTCGGCCAAACTCTACTGGCATGACAACAGCACATCCGATTAGAAGAAAAGTAGAAAACAAAGAGACGGCACATATACATGCAAGGATTGTGGTGCCTAGAAGAGTATTCAGATCGGAACCTGTTCTTTAATTGCATTTACGAAATGCATCAACAGTTGAACATCACTTGCTCTTACAAGGGGCTTTTTGCCAGATATTTGGATCTGCAAAAACCCATATAACAAGCATTTTTAAGAACCTTTGATCTGTGGCACACAAAACTCGGATACATAATCCATATGGAAGCCCCATCGCCGTCTGGGAAAATGCGGACATCTATGCACACACAAAAAAAACTGTCCCACTCCCACATATCATTTCTGCATTTTCAACTGTGTCCCTTAATAACATGACATACAGTGCCTAAAACCTATGTTCAACAAATTCAAATGAGGCCTGAAGTCATCATCATACACCAAGGTAAACAGAGATTACGCATAACATAAATGATAATAATACTAGCATCGCACACATAAATGATCACAAGTTGCACGCGCCCTGCTAAGTGGCAGCAGGATCCAATAAGGGGCCAACGCCCCAATTGGCCTCGAATTAGCCCCAAAAAGGATCATCATCATTGTACATCCTACATTTAGCTACATTTAGGGCTTCCACATTTGAGCGCACACACTTTCCCATTAAAATAACAGAAACCCCAAATTAATGTCAATAGAAGAAATTCAGAAGAAAAAAAATGATGATAGATTTAGGGTTTTAGAATCATGCCTGACTATCGCAATCTCCTCCATAGCGCGCAAATGCAGTACTTCCCCTGGGAGGAGGACATTGGGCAGCAACCACCAGCGGTTCACTTTCTTGTTGTGTATAACAATCAAAATTCGTAAAAGCATTTGAACCTCTTAACCTAATAGCTTCTCTATCATACGCCATTGCAGCTTCTTTGGCAGTGTTGAATTTTCCTAAATTTAATTGTATACCTCGAGTAATGTCTACAATTTCAGCAACCCATTTTTTACCTGAATTTGTTTCTCTACATCTAACTCCACGACATTTCTTACCGACCCCAACTCGTCATAAGCCCATGAGTAGAACTCAACTCGAAAAGGTTGACTAGATGAGGGATCCCATTGACTTATAAACTACCCAATTAAGCCTCATTTAACCAATGTGGGACTAGGGTCCCAACATCCCACCATGCTTCCAGACCCAACGTCCTCGTTGGCCCACTCTATCGACACTGACCCAGCGGTAGCCCTTTCCTTATGGCGGCTCCACTCGACTATCAGTATTCAATGCGGTGACAACTACGCCCATACATAGGTGTCCCTACATTTTAATCCAGCCTATAGGTCGCCCCTTCCGTGGAGCGGGCATGGGTCGTGGTGATTGGCTCTGATACCAAATGTTAGGGTACCGACCCCAACTCGTCATAAGCCCATGGGTAGAACTCAACTCGAAAACCAGTTGACTAGATGAGGGATCTCATTGACTTATAAACTACCCAATTAAGCCCCATCTAACCAATGTGGGACTAGGGTCCCAACACTTGGTTTTGTACTTTTCCGACGTATTCCTATTGTACTAGTGGTGGTAGTTTGTTCTTCTCCATAAATTTCATTCTTGTAATTGTACCTTTGAACTCTTCTGTGATTATCATTATCACTAGAAGAAGAAGAACCGGTAGTGTTTGAGTCAGTTAACGAGAAACGTACAACTTTAAATGGTTTTCTACCGCTGGATGATGATGCTGGTGATGAGTTTCCCGGAAACCTCATTAATGGCTTTGAAGTTTTCATCGGAACATGATATGTCGCGATTGGCGGTTTGAGAAGAGAGGAGAACCGAGAAAGGGTTTAAAAGAAGATAGGGTTTAGAGGAGAGCGCTATAATTCTGTTGAATCTGTACAACACTTGTTTTTGGAAGAATCCTATTATTGGGGTTGTAAGGCCGGTTCCTATGGGGGTTGGCTAAAACTCCATTTGCCATGGCCTGACAGACTGGCCGCGCCATTATGGGAAAAAGTTAACTGATCGAGTCTCCACCGAACGGTTGAGACTAGACCTCTAGTGGTCGAGTCTCCACCACTAGTGATGTAATTTTAGATAGTGGTAAGAAATGAGGTTGTCGTTCACTCGGATTCGTAGAGATTAAAGTTTTTAAAAATACTAAATAAATATATACAAAGACTATTAACAATGGGCGAGAGGTACTGGGACTAAGGATTTAGCCAATCTTTATAACATAAGGTTCACTTATTTATTCTCAACAATTTTAGCTCAAGAAATATAAACATGGACTCTATTTTTGCCAAGGTAGATTCTCAAAACATTGATTGTAAATGTTAAGCATGGGACATCAAATCACCTAAGCTAAGCATGACCCATCTAATCAAATGACAACCAATTTAATCAAATCATATTTCAATTAATTTTAATGCAAAAGTCATAAAAAGAATAAAAATAAATTTACCCATGTATGAAGTTCGGCCTCCTCCGTCGTCCCAGTGTTGGGGTTTAACTTATCATGTCGAAAACACACTCAAAGTATGTATTCATGGCTCAAAAAGTGTTTATAAGAAGATAAAATAATGAAACAGGAAATCTGCAACAGCACAGGTGCGTTACAGACCGACTGTTTCAACTCTCAACTGTTATGATGAAGATAATCGTTACAAATCTTAAGATAAATGTTGCAGAAGAGGATGAAGAAACTGTTACAATGAAGATAAATGTTGCAAACCAGTTGAAGAAACTGTTACAACGAAGATAAATGTTGCAAACCAGTTGAAGTAACTGTTACAACCAGTTGAAGAAACCCTCGTTGTTTCCCTGTTCTTCACGAGCAGCAGCAGCAACAACAACAGAGTTCTGAAAACTCTTGATTCACGCCTCCTGAGCTCTCCTATCGACCCCAAACTCTCGACACCCCTTCTATGTGATCCTAGGAACCTATTTATACATCATTGCGACATTGAATCTCCTCCATTAACTACAAATAATCTTCTTTTACTCGGGTATATTTTTTTCCATTTTTTTCATTGATTTTGATTTTCACGCATCTGCAGCTGTATTTATTTCCTTATATACCTTCTTCACGCTCTATAATATCGATTAAATCTTCCGAGCACGTGCAGTACACGTTTAAATTTCTCACAACTCATGCAAGCTCATGTTTTTCCTCCAACTCCCTGTTTGGATTAAACCAAGTTATCCAGCCAAATTTGATCGATAAAATCACCCATACTAGCTTTCTATAGTCATATCACGTCTACCCACTAAGTTTCAGGGATTGAATCTCACTAAATCACGCCCAAACATCCGATCGAAATTCTGCTGTTAATGAAAATATTTTCCCGCCAAAATTCATTTTTTGAATTTGAGAAGAACATGTCCTCCCCCTAATCCTACACGGGTGTCCCTTTAGCACTTGTCTTATGGGGTGCAAATAGTAATTTTTGGGCGTAAATAGTAATTTTTCCGGGGTTCCTCCGACACATTTCTGGGGTGCTTCCGGTGCATTTCTGGGGTGCCTTTAGTACTCTATCCTGGGGTGTAAACCACCACTTTTCGAGCCAATTTCGCCGCAAGAGCTTATTTCTCTAAAAATACCTACAAAGACATAAAATAACAAAATAAATACAAAATCGAACACTAACAATATATACAATTGAGACATATTAGACACAATAATGCGTTTATCAACTAGCGATCTTCATAAAACCGGTCGGTCTTGTAATTGTCGCTTATCAAATAATGAAGTAACGGCTATTTCCCTCCACGTCTCCCTATAAATTCACCCCATTCAATTCAATTTACAGGGGGTAGTCAAACAAGATTTATATGGACTTTCGTAGATTTGTAATTTGAGTGACTCCCAGAGATTCTCTGAAAATCTAGAGACTTCTAGTGATTCTCTGCGAGAATTTTAGAGAGTCTTTGTGACGTATAGAGACAAAAAAAATGAGATTTGCAAAGAGTCTCTGAGATTTGTAGAGACAAAAAATATATAATATCCCATGAAAATTTTAAAATGTCTATCAATTTTTTATTATCCATGTTACAATGTTTATAACAGTATCATGAATACCTAATCAAATATGTGTCCCTTGGAAAAATAAATCTCATTGTTGTCATATGCTTTAATTTTCATTCTCTTTGTCCCCCTCGTCCCACATTTTATTTGCTATACTATCTCGCCACATTTTATTTGTTATAGGTTAGATCTTAGCATTATATGGAACAAAAAATAATCTATGTGCAGTAACTAATCTTGCATATCATATTCAGAATCCTAGACATCAATTATCTCTTTAATCTTTAAAATAAAATAAATAAATAAAAAAGATTTGCATGTATTTCTTCACATCTAATTACTATCTTCCAAATCATTTGTTGCATGGTGGAATATACTCATCATTCACGGCATTCTCTTGTTGACGGAGGCTCCATTTGGATCCATGATAATTTCTTCATCCATTTGAAATAAAGGAGGATTACCTATTAAAAGGTTGAATAAGATTCACGATGATAACTAGGTTGGATAATCCGATGACAACTAGGTTGGATAAGCATGCAACAGTGACACTTGTTCGTTGGATATCCATGACAAAAGTAAATAAATACTGATAATTGGGTCGAATGTAATCCTCCATAATTCGGTTAATAGGGAAGCATTGTTATCTTGACTCTCATGTTTACCAAGTTTTTTTCAAATTTTCAAGTCTCCCAAAATATCACCTCTTGAGGAGAGATTTCAACCATGCCTATTTTCATAGAAAAGTCTCCCTAAATCTCTAAAAACAACAAATCAATGACTTTCAATTCTTATTCGAATAACAGGGGTGCTAAAGTGACTCTTACAAATTCTTAATCCAATAACATGGAGTTTTAGAGGATTTAAATGACTTAAAAAAAGTCTCTAACGAATAACAAGAGACATTGGGAGACTCTCTAAAAATCCTTATGGACTAACAGTAGATTTGGGAATTTCCCAGAAGTCCTCTGAAATCTCGTTTGACTACCCCCCTGTTAATCACACCTCATTTTCTCATTAATCTATCATCTTGCTCTTTTGTACCTTTAATCCTCTGTTTAATTTTTATTTTCAACTTAATGGATTCTTCTGACGAAGAAGTGCGTATTCATATGGATCGATTTGAAGAACAACAACGAATATTCGTTCAGGCGTTTCAACAAATTGATGATGAGTCAGATGAAGATAAAGAACTATCCAACAATTTGCTGTAGCTATATTCATCGGGGCAAATACCTAGAGATCCAGAGCCAAGAGAAGCGGGTCGGGATGAATGGCACAAGAAGCTGATGCATGATTATTTTCTACCCGACTGTGTGTTCTCTGATGAAAATTTCCAAGGCCGATTCCGCATGCCCCGACATTTGGTGCTAAATATTATTGGTGGGATTTGTCAGGTAGAACCTCAATTTAGTTATCAGTATGATGCACTGAATATTAGAGGTCATAGCCCTGAACAAAAGGTTACTTCGGCCTTAAGGATTCTAAGATAATACAGACCTCCAGATTCTAATGATGAGTACCTTCGCATTGGCAAAACAACCGCATACAAGTATCTTTCGTTGTTTTGTGAAACAATGATTAATCATTTTGGTCCAACCTATTTACGAAAACCAACTGACGCGGATGTAAGAGAAATATAATAGCAAAATCAGGAAAGGGGATTTCCCGGAATGCCGGGTAGTCTTGACTGCATGCATTGGGTATGGACCGGATGCCCAACCTATTGGGTCGGTCAGTATAAGGGTCACTACGCAAAACCAACGGTTATCCTTGAGGCTGCTGCTTCTTATGATTGTTGGATATGGCACGCTTTTTTTGGTTTCTCAGGATCTCAGAACGATATAAATGTTTTACGCAAATCGCCTTTGTCTGAAGATTTAAAGTATAGAATTTCTCCTCAGGTAAATTTCACTATCAACGGGAATCACTGCACTCATGGTTACTATCTTGCAGATGGAATTTATCATAAATGGTCAACTTTAGTTCAATGTTACCGTCAGCCACCTGCCGATAAAATGGGTCGTTCATACTCATATTTCAATAGTAAACAAATGGAACTGAGAAAGGATGTGGAACGGGCTTTTGGAATTATGAAGCGGAAGTTCGCCATCATTTGTGGGCCCTTATCGTGGTCTAAGTGCTCGTGAAATGCATAAGACTATGCTGACTTGCATCATTATGCATAACATGGTAATTCGGGAAACTCGTCGCAATAAGAATTGGACTAACCATCAAGATGAAGACTTAAGGCCTGAGATTATACCAGCAAGAGGATTACCTGCAAGGAACTATGCACAAATGACTAGTCATATTGAGAACAGAACTCTGTATAACAGGTTAAGGCAAGATCTCAGAGCGAATATGTGGGCTGAGTTTGGAAGAGACGGAGGACGAATTGAGTATTGTTGTCAAGTTTAGTTGTTTAAGTTTCATTTGTTATTTCATAGTTTTGTTTTCGAGTTGTTTAATTCTTTAAGTTTCATTTGTTGTTTCATAGTTTTGTTTTGAAGCTGTTTAAGTTTAATTTTTTTAACGATCATTAAAAGTAGCGATGTAAACTTAATCGCTAGCTGTCTAGACTCAATCGCCAACAATCCTTATAAATATACCTTCACTTCATCCATTTCAAAATCACACCTTCACTTAAAAACTTCCACTTCAAAATCACACCTTCACTTCTCTACATAAACTTCTATACTTTCTGGGTAATTTATGGATGATCCTAGAGTTACTGAAGATGAAGATTTATCTCTTTGTAGAAACTATGTAATATACTACCCGAAGGGAGGTGAAGAATGACGGATGAACGGTTTACCTAGTATGAGGTATTCGGGTGAAATTCATGATTCCTTCTGCACAGAGACAGGTAATCCTCATAACCGGGATCGTGCTGCTTTGTTTTCCGATTCATGACTATCAAAGATCTTGTGGATTTTATATCTATGAAAAGGATTGTCACTCGATATCGTCTTAGAGGTGACACCAATGATGAATTGGGAATACGAACTCGAGACGAGTGGCGAAGATGGAAAGGATTTTTTTTTAATACGAAGCGCATTACCAAATTCTTAAGGAGTTTCTAATAACTCGCTTTGTCAAGTTTAAGTTTTAATGTAATGAAAAAACTAGAACAATTTAGATCTAGTCTTAAGTTTAGTTCTAGTCTTAAGTTTAGTTTTCATGGATGTTGTCAAGTTTAAGTTTAATGTAATGAAAAAACTAGAACAATTTCATTCACCATAACCAAACTACTACATCTTCATTAAAATTAAAGCTGATACATTAATTAATTAAGTGGCACTACTTCATCGTGGTCTTCATCATCCTCTTCTTCAGCTTGAACTCCAAATTGTTTTTCCAAATTTCTGTTGTTTCATTTTTCTCATAACTCCTCTGTTAACTTGTCCATCTCCATCTCCCATACCATCAATTGTCTGGTATTCATTGTTGAGGTGTTTGCATTGAGAATCTTATTCTTGTCATAGTTTGAAACAAATTTCTCTTGAGTTTTTCGATATTTTTTCATCTCCCTAGTCAAGAATTGCCGGTCTACAACTCTTCGTTTTTCGACGGTTTTCTGATGCTCTATCAAAGTATCCAAAACACCTTCACTTGTTTCTCCTTCTTGGGCAGCTTTTTCCGCTGCTCTTGCAGCGTTTCTTCCTAATAATTTTCTCTTAATCGCAGCATTGACATTCAAGTTGGAATTGTTGTTTGTTGTGGTTTCTGGTGAAGAAAATGGATTCTCCGAAGGGGGATGAGATGATTGAGATGGTTGTGAAGCTGGCGTTGAAGGTGAAGAAGTGTATGGTGAACTTGCAGGTATATCCTGCATGTTTGCTAACACTTCTGGATTATATTTAGGCAACACTTTCAAAATATGATAACAACTTTCATAAGTAAATTTTTCCCCATGTTTGTGGTGCCAATCAGTTCGACACTTTCGTTCGACATCAACATCGACAAGACTGCTCGCTCGATCACGAGCAGCTTGCATTATAGCAGTGATAGACGCATTTATGTGTCTATTTTGATCTCAATTATGTGTATTATTAGTGCTCGATTTTGTACTTATTTGATTATTTTATGTTTTTGTAGGTGTTTTTGGAGAAATAAGCTTTTGTGGCGAAAATTGACTCGAAAAGTGATGTTTGCACTCCCTAGAGAAAGTACTTGTGGCACCCCAGAAATGTGTTAAAGGCACCCCGGAGTAGTGTTACTGGCACCCAAGAAGAATCACTAAAAGCACCCGAAGAATTACTATTTACACCCAGCTGATAATGGCACCCTTACTTTGGATATGGGCTGTCCCTTCCTTTTCATTTCAAAAGAGAAAACTGGCGAGAAAAAGAGGCTGTTAACTGCAAATGTTTTGATCGGGTTTGGGCGTGTTTGGGATAGATTTAATCGTTGGGTTTAGCTGGGATAAGCCTGTTAGGGATAAACATGCTTAGAATGGATGGTTGGATCAAGTGAATTGGGTCGTATCATCGAGTTTGGAAAGAACAGGGGAGGAGAAATATTGCCGGAGTATTTGATGTTCCGTGAAGATCATGGGAGAGTTTTTCTCTTGGATTTTGATTGGTTTCGAGTTGTCGTGTTCAAACAGGGATGTTTCACGTAAAAAGGGAAGGAAATCTTTGTTATTCGATTACACGGGGAAGGTGAAGTATTCACGAGACTTTTGGATTTAATTTTGGAAGTAACGTGCTATTTGGAAGAAGAAATATCCTCTTAGGATTTGGTCCTGTCGACAGAAGAGAAGTTTGGGTTGGAAAAAAGGAATATAATCCGTGTAAGAAAGTAAAGAAGAATCAGAAGAAATATTCATAACTTCTGGCAAAAAGAAAAAAAGAAAGCAGAGATTTCGTCGAGATTAAGCTGGCATGTGAGGTATATATAGCCTAGGATTTATGCAGAAAAATTAGTCGAGAGTTTGGGGGCTTTAGGAGGGCTGAGGAGTGAGAAATCAAGACGAACAACAAGCTTCCTGCTGCTGTTTTCTGTTGGTGCATGGATGATGAACACGAAGAACATAAGATGCATAGGAACCGTCGTTCATCAACAGTGACAACGACAATTATCCAAGGGTCGTATTGCAACAGCGACTGCTGCACTTTATTTGTATCATTCTTTTAACAGTAATTTGCAGCAGTTCAAAAGTGCCGCAATTCCATTTTATCCATTTTCTCTATTTCTCTTCATTGTAAACACCATTTGAGCTATAAATAATTATTTTGAGCGTGTTTTCATCATGATGAGCTAAACCCCAACATTGGGACTACGGAGGGAGTCAATTTTCATCATATGGTAAATTTAATTTATTCTTTTTATGACTTTTGCATTAATTTAAAATTGAAATATGATTTGAATTAATTAGCTGTCATTTAATTTGATGATGTATGCTTAGCTTAAATGTTTTGATACATCATGCTTAGGATTTACAACTAATCTTTTGAGAATCTACCATGGCAAAATAAGAGTCCATGTTTAAATTTCTTGAGCTAAAACTGTCAAAGAATAACTAATTGAACCTTATGTTATGAAGATCGGCCAAATCCTTAGTTCCAGTACCTCTCACCATTGTTTATATTCTTTGTATATAATTATTTAGTATTTTAAAAACTTTAATCTCTACAAGTCCGAGAGTTTGAACCTCATATCTACAACAACTTTAAAATCATATCAAGCAGCAACATACAAGGCAACTTGGGCGTTGATTATAATGAAGCGACCGAACAATCCATTTGCATCACGGTCGTTGATGTTCATAGTTTCTTCACGAAATTTAGCAAATATGTAATCCCACAACTTGGTAGATTGTTGTTGGGTGTTGATAAGTGATTTTAGTTTTGGTTCCTTCTTCATTAATCCCTTCCTTGTCCTTCTTGTCTCATGGGTATTTTCTTACTGGACTTGGTCTTAGCCCCCAAGTCCCCATGTCTTATGTTAGACTTACCTCCCCCTTTCGGGGCATTCCAGACCCGTTAAGGGGAATTATTTTTCATGTATCAACATTAGTCCCCTGACTATTGGGTTAATTATAAAGTAACCCGATAGTCATATCATACTTTAATACGAACCAGCACGTATCGCGACATGCATGAGGAGGCGTGAACGGTTGTCACATCGTAAATGGCACCAACCTTTCCTATATATATGGTTCACATTTCCTAATCTGGTTACTAATTTCACTTTCAACTTTACTTTCCCATTCCCTTTTGGTCAATATATCGTCAACATGGCTAACTCTCTTCATGGATACGTGTTATCCTTAGCGCCCGTTCCGGCATTGGTCTCGACGATGTTTAAGCATTATGAATTGAAACGACTGTTGCTCGTGAAGGCTGAAATTGAGGCACTTCGGGAGCAGAGGATCGCGAACAGAGACGCTATGCGCGCCCGGTTTAACGAACGATACGAGGCATATCAAGCTGCTCAGAAGGATGAATCATCTAGTCGTGCATCACTGGAGGTCCAACGCGCTTTGGATGATGCCGTCACTGCTTGTCGTGCGGCTAATCAATTGTTTATGGATTCGTCGATAATGTTGGTTATCGTAAATCGCGCCATTTACTATTGTCGTCTCCAGAGTTCCGACCAAGCGGCTCCGCCGCTCCTCGGATACACCCTGACTTTAGCGGCTGTATCTTCGCTTGTGTCTCATCCTTACCTCGAGGACGAGTTGGCGCGTTTGTTGGTCTTGAGGGAGGAAGCGGGCCTGCTATGGACTCTTAGGTTAATTCATCAGGATAAAGCGCGTAAAGAATACGACGAGCATAAAGATACTCTATCGTTCGCTCGCGGAGAGAATGCTAAGGACAAGATTATTCAGGATATTCAGAAGTTGGTGAATGAAGCTAATCAAGACTTGCGTCTGGCCAACGCGCAATGTGATGATGGGCGTCTGATGGTGGAAACCTTGGACGCGGATATCGCTCGTTGTCGGGCCTTAATGGCTGATTAGGTTGCGCGCTTTCTTGCGGGGATTGTTTGTTTTTTTTGTTTTTTTTTTGTCTCATTCGTGTTCCCGCTGTTGTTTTCCTATGTATCCTCTCTGAAGTCTTTTCCCTTCGGTGGATCCTTTGAATGTTTGTTGCTTTTTTTGTATGTGAATAAAATTTTGCTTTAGGTGGGGATATTACTCTCTTTTCCTTCATATTGTGCGACTTTTGCCATTGATTCAGGTGAGTTAGTAGTAATGTGCACATCCCCTTTTCTTGTGGAGGAGAGGCAGGCATATCGCGCCTACTCCCCCCCCCTTTTTTTTTGGATGACGGGGCGGGGTGTGTTAGGTCGTCGGTTAAACACGCTTACTCCCCTCTTCTTCTTTTTTGAAGGGATTGGATTGGATGGGCGGGCGGTGATAAAACGCGCCTACTCCTTTCTTTTTATCAGGAGGATGGGATGGGTTGGGCGAGCGTTGATAAAACGTGCCTACTTCCCCCTTATTTTTATCAGGAGGATGGGGTGGGTTGGGTGGGCGTTGATAGATCGTGCCTACTTCCCTTTTCTTTTTATCAGAAGGATGGGGTGGGGTGGGCGGGCGTTGATAGATCGCGCCTACTCCCCCTTTATTTTTATCAGAAGGATGGGGTGGGATGGGTGGGCGTTGATAAAACGCGCCTACTCCCCCTTTTCTTTGTAGGTTTGCTAGCTAATCAGGCGCCTTTGGCATTCCCATCACCTTTTGTAAATTTGTCATCCGTCCGGGTGCCTTTGGCATTCCCATAACCTTTTGTAGATTTGTCAGCCGACCGGGTGCCTTTGGCATTCCCGTAGCCTTTTGTAGATTTGTCAGCCGACCGGGAGCCTTTTGCATTCCCGTAGCCTTTTGTAGATTTGTCAGCCGACCGGGCACCTTCGGCATTCCCGTAGCCTTTTGTAGATTTGTCATCCGACCGCGCGCCTTTTGCATTCCCATAGCCTTTTGTAGATTTGTTAGCCGACCAGGCGCCTTCGGCATTCCCGTCGCCTTTTGTAGATTTGTCATCCAACCAGGCACCTTTGGCATTCCCGTAGCCTTTTGTAGATTTGTCAGCCGACCGGGCGCCTTTGGCATTCCCGTAGCCTTTGTATATTTGTCAGCCGACCGGGCGCCTTTGGCATTCCCGTAGCCTTTTGTAGATTTTCACACCATGATTGATAACTTACTCTTTATTATTCAGGGCGGGAGCTTATACATTGAGCGATTTACGCATAGAACTTTTTCAACCATTTGCCATTGATGGGTGTTTTGACCTTGGTCCCGTTCATTCGCCCAAGCTTGTAGTATCCACTGTCTGCCACCTTTCTTATCTTGAATGGCCCCTCCCAATTTGCAGCAAAATTACCAACGCTGGCATTTCTTTGTACATGAGGGGAGATTTTGAGAAATAAGTCGTCCACCTTGAAGGTTCTTTCCTTTACGCTCTGGTTGTAATAATTAGCTGTCCGCTTCCTGTAGGCTTCTGCGAATCGTTCCGCTCGTGCTCTCCTTTCTTCTATGGTATCTAAGTGGGCGAAACGGATTATTTCGTCTGGTGTAGTATGGCTGGCCATCGCCACCCTTGCGTATGGAACCGCTATTTCTGCTGGCAGTATCGCGTCTTCTCCATACACTAAAGAATAGGGTGATGCTCCTGTGGAGATGCGTTTCGAGATTCTATATGCCCACAATGCAAGCGGCAATTTTTCGCGCCATTCTCTGTGATGATCATGCACCATTCTGCTTAGGACTCGGATGAGTGTTTTGTTGTTCGCCTCCGCCTGCCCATTCCCCTGAGGGTAGTAAGGGGTCGACGTATGTAGTCTTGTGTTACATTAGCGAAGCAGATCTATCACATCCTTGTTGACAAACGACTTGGCGTTGTCCGCCCTAATTATTATAGGCGCGCCGAACCTATAGATAATATGCTCTTTGATGAACGCAACGACAGTTGCTCCGACGTAGTCTATGATGGGTATTGCCTCGACCCATTTTGATGCATACTCCGTGGCTGTTATTATGTACTTATGGCGCTTTGAAGACATTGGGTTGATTGGCCCTATAAGATCCAACCCCCAGCTATGGAATGGCCGGTGTTACTATGTTGTGTAACTGGGTGTGGGGCGCCCGAATTAGGGTCCCGTGCATCTAATAGCTTAGGAATTTTATGACGTGCTCCTCGGTATCACTCTCCATGGTTGGCCAATAAAATCCGACTTCCTAAAGTTGTAGGAACAACTTCCGCATTCCTTGATGCTCGGCGTCGTGGGACCGAGTCATCACTTCTGCTGCTTTTTGGTCGGATAGGCATCGTAGCATAGCATTGTTGTAGCTTCTGCGATAAAGGACACCCTCGTGCATGAAGAAACACGCTCCTTTCTTTTGGATTTTTAGGGCCGCCTGCCTCTCGCTGGGTAGCTTTCCATATTGGGTGAAATCTATATAAGGTTGTCTCCAATCTGCTCCCTCAACTGTACAGACTTCCGCGGGCTGCGGTGGAGCCTGATAGTCGGCACAACTATCTTGGAGAGCCGCTGCTTGGGCTGACATGCTTGGCCAGTATATTCCCATCCTATGAAGTTTTCTGTAAAGATGAACGGCGCCGGTTTGTCCGCATGTCTCCATGTGCAATTCCTGGAGTATTTTCTCTGCTTCCCTTTTATTTACACATATTGCAAGGGATCCATCGGCGGCTCGGTAGTATAAGGCTCCCTGGATCATCACAAATTGCTTCAAGGCTCGGTATGCATCACTCCATCTTCCTTCATCCGAGTTAAGTCCTCGACGTACACTCGTCTCCAATCATCCGCTTCCTTGAAGGCTAGGTATTCTTTCCAGGTGCTGGACAGCTCCTTTCTTCTTACCGTGACTGTGCCCTCTTCTTCACCATTTAGTTGCATCTTACTTGCGATAGTTACCAGAGCATCTGCATGCCGATTTCCTCTTCTGCCCGTATGGTCTAATGTTGACCTTGTCTGGTTCATCAGGCTCTGAGCCTCTGCCCGATAGGGCGCTAAATGAGGTTCTTTGAAATGGAAGTCGCCGTTTACTTGGTTCGTTACTAGTTTTGAGTCGCCTTTTACTTCTACGCTCCCTAAATTGAGTCCCAGAATTAGTGTTTCATATTCGGCAACATTATTATTGCACGGGAAATCCAATTTGAATGAATACGAGAGTAAGTCGCCTTGTGGGGCTTCAAACACTACTACTGCTTCTCCGACGGTGCCATATGATGACCCGTCGAAGAACATGGTCCAAGGCTCATCGACATCTACAACTGCTACTTCTCCAGGTATGTATTCGTGTACCTCGCCATCTCCTTCGCCTGGGAATATGGCTATCAGGTCGGCTATCGCCTGTCCTCGTACCCCATTTGGTCGCTGGTATTTGAGCTCGAATTCTGATAACTGAAGCAACCATCGAGCAGTCCTTCCCGTCAGGACGGGCTTGGATGCTAGATAGGCTATGAGATTCGCCGCGGCTACCACGATGGTCTTGTGTGTTAAGAGATACAGACGTAGCTTCTGTGATGTGTAGATGAAAGCCAGACATGCCTGTTCTACGTGTGGGTACCTCAGTTCCGCGTCTTGCAAGACTCGGCTAACATAATAAATAGGTGACAACTCATTCCCCCCATGTCTTGTGCGAGAACCGCGCCTATCGCCGAACTGGTAAATGCTGTATAGAGATAGAGGGGAATTCCTCTTATCGGGGGCCTGAGAACTTTAGGGATGACGAGGCATTGTTTCATTTTTTCGAATGCGGCGCATTGCACCTCTCCCCACACAAAGGCCACACCTTTCTTTAGTAAGGGAAGGAACGCAATCATCAATTGTGCTAATCCAGGCACGAAACACCGTATATACGATATCCGTCCTATGAAAGCTTGTAGTTCCCTTGCATTCGCCGGAGGTGCAATGTTTGTGATCGCTTCAACCTTGCTTGGATCTACTTGAATCCCTTCATTAGTCACCACGAAACCTAGGAAATTTCCTGACGTTACCCCGAAGGCACATTTGAGGGGATTCATTCTGAGCTTGAACTTCCTGCATCTTTCAAAGGCCGTCCTTAAGTGGGAGACGTGATCTTCGGCCGCTTGCGTTTTGACCATAATGTCATCGATGTATACTTCTACCGTTCGATGTAATAAATCATGGAATATGGAGGTCATGGTGCGCTGATACGTGTCACCGGCATTTTTTAGACCGAAGGGCATCACTACATAATAGAAATTTCCATATGGAGTTTGGAAGGCGGTCTTCTTTGCGTATGACGGGGCCATTCTTATCTGGTTATACCCGCTGAAGCCGTCCATGAAGGAGAATCGTTTTTTACCCCCCGTTGCGTCTAGCATCATATCGATATTGGGCATTGGGAAGTCGTCCTTTGGGCATGCTCGATTCAGGTCTCTGTAATCCACACAACACCTAATCTTCCCATTCTTTTTTACCACGGACACGATATTAGCTAGCCAAGTTGGGTATTGGATGTGCTTGATGAACTCGGCCTTCAGCAACCGTTCCACCTCTTCCTTTATTGCGAGAGCTGTGGCCCTAAGGAACTACCGACTCCTTTACTTTACAGGCTTGAACTTAGGAGACACTCCGAGGTTGTGGGCCACGAGATTACTGTCAAATCCCGGCATCTCGTCATAGTCAAAGGCGAAGACATCCTTGTAGTCTCTGAGTAGTGTGATCAACGCTTCTCTCTCTTCTTCTCCTAAGATTTTGCTTATCATGATAGGGAGCTTGTCCTCCTACGTTCATATGTTAATTTACTCCATACCATCCATAGTGAGGTTTCCATGAGTTCGCTATTCTGTAGCCCTAGGGGTCGCGTCTATAAGCTGGTCTCGCAACTCCTCATCGTTGATTGCGTTGTAAGGTAGTTCGGCTAAACTTTTCTCGGCATCTTCTGAGAGAGTCTCAGTGTACTCCCCTGGCTGATTACTATAAACGGTATACGTGCCCTCCATCCGGATTTGAGAAGCGCTAGAATCTAGGCTTCCCTTCTTGTTTCCTTTTTCTTTCAGCTGGGAACACCATTCTAAACGGGCTAAATACTGATTATCCAGCTCCGGCTTTTCTTCCTCTTACCACTTAGGGAGCGGGGTAAGTAGCACTTCGGGTATTTCATCCGCCTCCTTCGGTTCGTTGTATAAGACTGCGTCCGCCATGTATGCTTCCTCTGGGTCGAAAAGGGTTGCTCGTGGCAGGGATTCAGTGCTGCTTGCCTCCTATATTGGTCTTAACACATTGGTGATATATTGATGCCACCACTTTATGGTTGAGTAGCCATCCTCGCCCTAGTAATACATGGAACGTGGTGTCATCTTCCAGCACGTAGAATGGTGTAAGTGCTCGGATAGGGTCGACTCTCATGACTAGATTGACGATCCCGATGGTTATCTGGGTGTGACCACCGAACCCCTTTACTGTTGTAGTTCGCATCCTGATGGCGGACCGCTATACTCCCAGGATGTCTAACGTATGCATGGAAACTAGATTTAGGGACGCGCCCCCGTCTACAAAGGCTCTCTTTAATGGGTGTTTATTGATGTGCACCGTTATTAAGTACAAGGGCCTAAGGTGTTCTCCTGGATAAAAGATGTTTTCGTCTGTAAACACAGTCGCCTCCTTGGGGAGGGGGTCGTAGGGATTTCCTGCCGCTATAGCCTTGGATGCTTCTTTGATTTGGTTTTCGCTAAAACTGAGGGAATCAAAGAACTGTTGGGCGAGTACTATATGTGCGAACTTACTAGCCACGCCATCTATGCTTGTGAATGCAGGGTTCTCCATTTCGAATTCACACGCCTCTCCCTCATTGTCATCCCATGGTTTCCAAACATCTCCACTCGGGTCGTGAGGGAGCATCATGACTTGATGTTGAGTTTTCTTGCCATCTTCAGGATTGATCATCTCGATCTCGCCAATCTCCAGCTTCTTCTGGAACATTCTTCGGAGGTTGTAGCAGTCGACTGTGGGGTGATGCATCCTTTGATGGTAGTGACAGTACCTAACATCGTTCTTGTCAACGGTGTTGGGGTCCATTCTTGTCAGGGGCAGTTGGGTTTCTTTATTCGCTATCCATTGCTCCAACAGACCCACAATCTGCTCTTTGCTACAAGGTAATGGCGGAGGGAGCGCCTGTGGCTGGTTCTTGTATGACTGGTTCGCCTGTGTGCCCCAATCTTTTTGATTATTTTTTGCACGGGTATTCCTAGGCACGACCGATACGGTATTGACTGTATTGCGCCAAGCATAGTCTGAGTTGTGTTCTTCTACGCAGTCGGCGATTCTCGCCGCCGCTTCTTCTAGCTCGACGAATGTCGGGAATCGGAAGTTGACCAGGCTTTTCTTGAAGGACGGTGTCATTCCGCGTACGCAGATATCCACTAGCGCTTCTTCCTTGATGTCCTCATGGTAGTCTAACATGAAGAGGCGGAACCTGGTTATGAACTTTCCTATTTCTTATCCTAGACGCTGGTTACATTTGCTCAAATATATAGTTGTAACTTTTCTTTTAGCTGAATAAAACTTCCGAAGGAAAAGGGTGGACATGGCCGACCATGAGCTAATGCTTCCTGGTTTTAGGTTGTCATACCAAGTAAACGCTGTATCGGTCAGTGACTTCGGGAACTCCCTCAGGCACAACTTCCCATTAGTCGCATGGTTATTCATAGTGGACAGGAATTGGCTAAGGTGTTCCCGCGCATTCCCTTTCCCGTTGTATACCTTGAATTTCGGTGAAGCATAATCCTCTGGGTATTGGTAATCCGTGATTTCGGAGGAGTATGGGCTAGCCATGAAATTGTAGTTATGTTGTTTTACTACCCTATAGTTCGTTTCTAGGTACTTAGCCATCGCCTCCTGCGTCATAGCTATAGGTTCCTCTTCATTTTATTCTGCGCTCTCAGTTGCTCCTCCGGTGTTCTGCTCAGCGCTGGCTGTCTTCAGTAGTTTCCTGAGTTCTTGTTATCTGCGGATGTGATCCGCTAGCTCTTTATGCATTTCCTTTAAAGACAGCTGTGAAGACGTCGTGTTCTTGGCTTCCTGCTGTTTGTTCTTCTCCAACAGAGCGTCTGGCTTCTTCGTCTATGTGGTCGGGTCCGATACTATCCCTACTCTCTCGCCCTCTGGATTGGGTGGTGGATTATCTGTCTAATTCTCTACCGCTCCCGAACTAGCGCCTCCTAGGTGTGTCATGGTGAGCTAGGCATGAGCCTCCCACTGTGGTCGCCAAATGTTGATAAGTGATTTTAGTTTTGGTTCTACCCGTCCTAGTCACACCTCATGACCTCAATTTACTAGGAATGGTAAGAGAGAGAGTTTCCTTTCCATTGTACCTTGTCCTTCCTTATATAGACTTTCCAAAAGTCCCTCCTTTTATGACATCATGCCACATGTCTTAAACCTCCTTAATTACTCTTAATGCCATTCCTTAATATAACCTCTTCCTTCTTCATTAATCCCTTCCTTGTCCTTCTTGTCTCATGGGTATTTTCTTATTGGACTTGGGCTTAGTCCCCAAGTCCCCATGTATTATGTTAGACTTACCTCCCCCTTTGGGAGCATTCCAGACCCGTTAAGGGGCATTATTTTTCATGTATCAACATTGGGCACCATCGATACTATCTTGTGTAAAGAACACATAGTTTCTGTAAATGCTTTCATCTTCGGCTACGATAAATTTTGGACCCCTAATCTTCTTATGTTTATTAGATTGAGTATTAGATTGAGACATATTACAGAAATTATACAATACGAGTGAATGAAAGAGTTGGATGATAAAATTTGTTTTAGATTAACAAATGTGAAGAAAAGGTGCGAGTTAAAGTGGAAAAAGAATTTGGTATTTATAGGGGTAAAGATTTATGGCCGTTGGATCAGATTCTACGTAGTGGTGTAGACTAGACCGACCGGTCTTATAAAAGCCGCTAACGGTATAAACAAAACCGAACGGTGTAGTGTTGACCGAGCGGTCGAGCTCGGTAGAAACTTGACTTGGCCTATTTGCCGCTTAGCCAGGCCAGTTTGCTTGTTTGTCAGCTCCATAGTGGGTGCAAAACTGGCAAATCCATACCCATAGGAACCGGCCTAAGGGGCTTAGCTTTTGGGGCTTAAAATACTAATTGCAACCAAAACATGGATACGGGGAGACCTAAACTATGTAAAAGTTCAAAAATACCCTCAATAAATTTAATTTATTACCCTTTTACCCTTCCATTAACTAATTAAAAACTGATTAATTTTATATAATTAAAAAAAACGGAAAATCATTAAAAGAAAAAGAAAACAGAAACATTTTCATCTTCTTCTCCTTCTCCTTCTCCTCTCTTTCTTTCTTCTTTTTCTTCTCTTCTTCGTTTGAGACGATTAATCGTCGATTCAAAAAAAAATCATCATCTATTAAATTGATTGTATAAAACTATGGGAAACAAAAAGGAATAGGCAGGGAAATCGTCGAATCCACCTCCTCCTGAATCTGATAAATCAAGTTCTCCAAGTGAAGATGAAACTAAAAATCAACAAAAAGTGAACCAAGGAGATGAACCAGCCGCCGAAACTCCCGATATGACTGCAATAAGGTATGAATCAAAAAACCCACTCTTTATTTACGTGTTTGGTTGATTATTCAGTTAGTTTCGAAAAATTTAGGTCTGAAAAAATAGTTTTTGAAATTGCTTACGGCTGAGAGTTCTTGGTTTCCTAGTCGTATATTACACTGTGTTTCACATTAAACTTAACGATACTATTTACAGCTGGGTTTTTCCTATCCGTAATAGGAAAAACCAAGACATAAGTGTTGTTTCCTAGATGTTTTATGTGTCACGGATAGGTCGATTGGTCATCGTCTCATCCGTAAAATTGAAACGGCTGGGTATGTCAACTCTTCCTGGTCGTTATTGTTTGTCAAAGATAGGAACTTAGAAAACCTAACCGCAACTTATTGTTTACGGCTAGGAATAACCTAGCCGATTGGTCACCTTTCCATCCGTAATCTTTTTATGGCTGGTTTTTCACGGCCGCTTAGTTCTCAACGGTTGGGAATGTGTTCAATTCCCAGCCGTATTTACTTGTAATCAACTTTAGTTTGTGATCAATTTTATAATTTTATTTTTCAATCAACTTTGAACAGAGCAAATGAGAAGAAGAAGAAAAGAACACAAAAAATAACACCTTCTAGTGTCCCGACTCCGTAACCTCGTCAGTGCGTCACGCTAAGCCATTGGGTGCAAATGCAAGGAATGCCGATTGTGGAGGAAGTGGAGGTGGAGAAACGAAAAGTGGAGGAAATGAAAGTACACTAAATGAAGGTGGAGGAAATGAAGGTATATTAAATGAAGGTGGAGGAATTGAAAGTGGAGTTGCCACTAATGGTGGAAATGAAGGTGGGGGAATGAATAGTGGAGTTGTCACTGATGGTGGAAAAGAAGGTGGAGGAATTTAAAGTGGATTTGCCACTTTAAATAGATGAGCATATTGTGCATCGGAAATGAAAGGTGCAGCAGGCGCAATGGGTGAAGCAGGGGCAACAATAGCAGCAGCCAAATGAGAATCCATGTCACGGGACCGTGGTGCATATTTGGGATAACCATTGAGTTTCCAGCATGTTGCTTTGGTGTGACCATGCTTATTGCAGTGTTCAGAAAATGGTTTGGGACGTTTGTTTCCCTTATTCGCACCATTGGCTCCAGTGTGAGAAAACGGCCTTGAAGGTCTATAGTCACCACGAGAAACATTCAAAGTAGTAGACTCAATAGTAGGTACATAAGAAAAGTTGATACCTTGCTGCTCCTCTTCCTGTCTTACATGATTGTAGATCTTCGCAGATGATGGCATAGGATCCATTAGAACAATCTGACTGTGTAGGGAAGAGAACCTTTCATGCAAACCCTGCAAAAATTCCATTGACCTATCCTGGTTATGATGATCTACATAATTTTTACCTGCACCGCAAATACAAGGTTCAATTAACCTGAAAGTATCCAATTGATCCCAAAGGGATTTGAGATAGGTATAATACATCGCAACATTCAAGTTCTCTTGCTTCAAAGTTGCAATTGATTGCTTGATCGCATAAAGTTTAGATGCATTGTAATGTGAAAACGGGACTTAATCTCCAGCCATTGTTCATGAGCAGATGGAAAATTCATGGTGCTGGATCAGATTCCTGGATCTACTGAGTTGGAGATCCAGCTGCCAACTAAATCATCACAGCGTGTCCAATGAGGAAGATCAGTTGCATTAGTTGGTTTCTTCACCGTGCCATCAATGTAGCCTGTCTTCCCTTTTGCACTCAAAGCTTTGGTCATGCCTCGTCCCCAAATGCAGTAGTTATCACTTGTAAGGAGAGGTGTGAAGATGACAGAGGTGAGATTATCTGCTGGGTGAACATAGTAAGGACTGGTTGGTGATAAACCAGTATCCTTATCAGAAAGGGTGTGTTTGATCTCCTTCGATAGTCATGATGATGAGGTTCCAGAAAAAAATCTAACCTACCTCTTGTATACTATAAAGAAATATGGATTTAGGGTTCTCTCACAACTGTGTAGAGATAGCTTGTATTGAATGATCATTGTAACAAAAAGATGTGGTGTTTGTCTCCTTGATTAAAGAGTCAAAGAGTGGATAGGATTTACCGGAGAGGGTCATCAGGCACCCACTAGCATCCAGATGGAGTTTTGACTTCTGACGGCCTGGAAAATTTCAGTATTGTTACGTAGGCGTGTGGACGCCGTCGGTTATTGTTTGTGTCGCACAAAGATTAAAATACTCAATACAGAACTCTCAAAACACTCTCTCTAGAATAAAAAACCTAGGGCAGAATACAGATTTCTTAGATTAATTTGATTACAATCTTCACGTTTATTGTCTTTCGCCTTAGGTTTAATTTCTGCGGAGGAAGAAGAAGAAATCGAAGCATGAGGAATGTATCTGGAGTGAGAACTAGAATCAATTCAACGAAGGGGGTGAAGAAGCTCAGCTGCATCCTCCGGATGCTTCACGGCCTACCCCAATACCATCAAGGAGAATGTTTGAAACATGAAATTATGAAACGACGACCCCATCGAACTGTATTTCTAATCAATTTATACAATGGAATCCACTAAACAGGAACCAGAGTATATGTCCGGTTCTTCCCATTAATTGAAAGTTACTTATTCAACTTCAACTCTAATCTGTAACAAAATCAGATCCAGGTATTATCTTCTTCTTCTTTGTTTAATTTCTCACCAATTATTTTAGATAATACATACCCTATGGTGCTGATCTAATTTTGCTTTGACAATTCCTAATAAGTTCAGGTCTTTTAGAAAATTGTGTTTATTAAAAATTTAGTCTGTGTTATATAATTATAATTAAAAGCTGACAGTATTCCTTCATTCCACATACATTATGGTGCTGACCTAATTGCTTTGGCAATTCCTAATAAGCTTAAAGCTCGGGTCTTCCTTGGACTTGCCGTGTAGAATTGATTACAGTGACTCGGTTTTGTCTATATTTAATTTGTGCTTCATGTTTCCGTTTCATTTGAAGGAAGAAGTTTGGTTTCATTCTGGAAGACTGTTAGGTTACAACTTCCCTTAATCGTTTTCTTTAGAAATATTCAATTTTCATAATAGAACACTAACTATAATATTGTTGAAGGTAGACGCACGTAATTGATAAGGATTGCAAGTTGGTGTGTCATTTATTCCGTTGCTGAGTTTAAATTTTCTAAGTTCATTGGCGATTTTAATAGTCGCTTTCGAAGTGGGATTTTGATTATTAGGTGCCTAACTTATACTGCAATGGTGATGTGAAGGGAATACTGACGGCTCATGTGGAAAGTGGGAACTGCACAAGGGATTTCAGGTACTAATCTCATACTGAATTTTACTTGAGAGTCATTTAAATTATAGTGATATTATTGAAGATGGAGATCCCTGGGAAGTAGCAGTTATAATTGTTAGGTGGCCAATGGGGTTGCGGATTCTCTATCTAGACTACTGTAAAACATTGTAGATAAGAGAGATGCAAGCCCTGGCATGGTGTATGTTAATATCCCAATTAGTAGGAAGTAGAAATCTACAGGAATTGGATCTCAAGAAGGGACATGCTAAACTGATCCTGACGCGGCACCGTAAATTCCTATGTATGGCGGTAGGCTTGCAAAATATGTGGTGTAAGAATCTTTGCTTATTGAAATTCTTCAAACCGTTTGGGTTTGAAAGAAATCCCTTAAAATCGGAAAATGTACAGGAGGGATTGGTCCAATTGACCAAAAGAGTTTGTGCTGTGGGAGCATATCCTGTTTTCTTTAGGGTGGTTTTCTAATTAGATTGGTTACTAGGATGAATCCATAAAAGAAAGCGTTATGTGAAGGTGCGTGAAGTCTCAGAGTTACATCCAGTGCCTGATGCTATTATGTACCTCTAAGCCGTATTACTTGAATGGTCCACAATTATATATGTAGAACGGACAACGGAGTGAGTAGACACAGCTCATTAGAATTAGGTAAGATAATCCTCTTCAGTAAGTTGAGAATCTTGGAGCGCTGAATTACAGAGTATGGCCTGTAGCAACCGTTATCAAAGTAATGGTCTTCGACTGTTGTCATGAAAAACAATAGACGATGGGGTAATGAAATTGTACTTGATACTTCTATATGTTTTTAACTTTTTATCCAGCACGGTTAGCCATGAATATGTTCTTTTCTACATTTCAAGCAAACCCAAAAGCTATAATGTTAAACAGGAGATATATTGTACTCTTTAACACGTTTACATTTGAAGAGGATGGTGGCGTAATTGCTGCATATGATAGGGATATTACGAGGAACATTTTGAGTTTCTTTCTTTATTTGGTAAATCCTTACAGGAACAACATACCAATTTTCCATTAGCATACTCATCTCAGAGAAGAATTGTTCTGAGGTTGTACTTTAATTAGACTGCCCGTCCTCTCTACCCTTTTCAAGTTTTGAAAAAAAATCTATGTGGACACAGGTCCAATGAAGTCCCCTCAGTTATTGAGGTTCTGTCTATTGTGTTAAATAGAAGGGTGTCTCGGAAATAGACAAAGGAATATATTGCCATCAGATATAACCAGTCTACTTGATTTTTTTCGTGCTATCCAGATATATCTTGCTAATTAAATTTATTTCAGTATGCCAGCACGAAGATACGGTCAGAACACCTAGGAAACTCTGGGTTTCTGCAGAGCAATGTGGACATCTTCTCATGATGAGCTTGCCGCCGTCGGATCCTGTGAATGGATGTATAAATGGTAAGAGTAATTTGGAACTGATAAATTCTATATTATGATTAATTGGCATTTTAATAAAATGGCAACAAAGTAACAATTTATTAGCATCTGGATACACAGATTCTCATTGTACTACTGGATTGGGTATTCAAGGTAATCTGTTTGTAATATTTTGTTACGTATTGGACGTCTCGAGTAAAAACATGACATTCCAATCAAGCAAGTCTGGACAAAGTTATAAGGAAACTTTCAATATTCAATTGTGATGTCAGTCTTTTTGTATAACTATAGTAACTTGATGAAGATTTTCAGTATATGGCTTGACATGTTCCTTGAATCTACTTTTTGACCTTTAGGATGGGAGACTATATTACTTTGGGAGGCTTGGTAATAATCCAAAATTATGTTTCAATTTCATCAAAAAAATGAATGTTTCAATTTCATCAAACCAATGAAATCTGTTTGAATAAGAAAACCAAACTAAGGGCATCAATGTCGGATTTTGGCTACGATTCAATCTCCATGATTGTGTTGCTGTTGATTCAATATAATATCGTTAGAATTTAATTCTATGCCTTTGTTTTTTGTATTTTGCTAAATATGATTCCTGGAGCGAATGGTGTGTAATCAATGTGAATTTTAGGTATTCAAAACCGGTGGATCAAAAGCCACGTACTATATTTTGCTAGCTAGGTGAAGATAGAGAGGAAGTAGAAATTACTGTGAAGATAAACACAGCATCAAGAAACGCGGAGCACCCTTCTAGAACCACCTGTGTGTAGCTAGGCACTAGCTGCTATCTTCATTTCTTAAACTCTCAACTACCTTTGTGTTGTCTTTCCTGTGGATGTTCGTATTGGCAATTGATCCATCTTTTTATTTTAACATTTTGCAATACAGCTAAGCTGTTGATTTCTTATTTTTGACAGATTTTCATAAGTGTGGTTTGATATATTTGATTAGAAAGCTTTGATATATGTTTATGATTTGGTGACAGGTATCACGGTTTACATAAACCGAAGTTGTCCAGATCCTTTTTTTTTTTACCGTAAAAGCTACGTCAGTAAGATGCTTCTATGATGGTAACTATTTACTTCCATGCTTCTGACTATTAAGATAAAAGAAGATAACTAAACAGTTTTTTGATGACTAACAATAGCATGCTTAAGACAAGCTTACCAGTTTCCTTAGAATGCTGAAAATCATTTTCTTTTTAATGTAATATTTAAAGTTTCGTGAATTGTTAAATAATACTAGGAAGAAATTTATTCTCAACTCTCATGGTTACTGTTCGATGATCAATTGCTTTATCTAATGCGTTTTTCTTCTTCAGATGCACATAAAGATGATTTGGCATCTGAAAAGCTTCAAGGTATTGTGATTGCTTAGTGTTGTTGTTAACTGTTCTTACAACTATTAAGGTGATTTAGTCCTCTTTTTGAAGGGTTCATACTTCGTTTTTCAATCAATTAGGAATTAGTATTTTTATGGAAGTGTTTTTGGAGGATCATGTTTTGAGAGTATTTTTGATGCCTATGTAGGAATATATATATATATATATATATATGCATTCAAAATCTTTAGATGGAACTCTAGAATTTTTTATGACTTAGTCAAACTGAAAACTTAAGGTCATTTGGTTTCCATGAGAGATCCATGGTGAACAATTTATTTTCTTATCAGCCAGTTAGACATCGCTAATTGTACAGTTACCGTCTCTTTGCATACGACATGTCATCAGTAGTAGGTTTTCCATGAAACAAACAGGCCTAGGAGAATAATAGTTGTTCAAAAATTATAGGATTTTAACAAATTTCATTGCTTGGGAAATAATTGTGTGTATAATTTTCAATTGTGAGTGAGTGGTATGGGAAAGGATATGTTGACAGGTATTTCATGGCAAAAGATTATAGATTTTTTCTTTGCTTTGCTTTATTGGTCCTTTCAGTAAAAATGAGAGAAAGTTTTATTTATATTATAGAAACTGATGCTGCTACTTTAGTGCTCGGCGTTATATGTTCATTGGAACGATGCCGTGCAATTTGTATGCCGCCTTACCTCTAAAATAAAGTTGTAGTCAGTAATGCATTAATATTTTAAGTTGAAACTAATGTATTTCCATTGCAGGGTGACGAATCATACCAGGGTGTTATTTACGAAACTTGTATGGAGGTTTTCACTGTTTTTCCATGAGGGTGATATGATGTTTGTTCTTGCCTCTGCGGAACCTGAATTGCACCCTGCAAAGGATGAATACTGGGATATTTTCAAGTATTATAACGGGATTAAGCCTTCGCCTGCAACTTAAATGGGAATCACTTGCTACGAAATTTCTTTTAGTGATTTCGACGACCTGCAATCGACCCTCAACAACATTTAATTTACTTAGGCGGGTTTATGTATTCCATCATGCAAAGCTCAAGAACTTGGAGTTTCTTTACCGAGGAAACTTGGGTGGTGAAAAGTTTGAGAAGCCTTTTAAATTAACCGTTAAAAATGACCAGTGCGTAATCCCACAGTCGCAAAAGTTTTGTAAGCAACAGATTTAAAAGTATTTGGTTCGTCAAATGCACTAAAGGCTCTGGATGTCTCAGAAATCTGTTCAAACAAGATATTAAAGCTTGCTGTTTTGAAGTCAATACTCCAGTACAAAGACGAGCCAATTCTCTTGCCTAACTTTGAAGAATTTGCAAAGTAGAACCAACACTTGATGGTACATATCGCAAGGGCTTTATCAATTTATTTCAGTGGGGATGTGGAGTGATGTGCTAAGGGTGTGAAGCATGCTCTAGCCAGAACCCTCAGAACCCCAAACTCAATCGGCTGTTTTCCTGACTCAATTCAGTTTCTTCTCTCTTAATCCGTTTAACGTTGAATCACAAAGAGTGTCACGAGTTCACGGTTCTTTTCTTGAGAGCAGTTGTTAGAACCATCATTGCTATTGGAGGAGCTGCTACCAATGCTTTTTTTTGGAACCCTTTCTAGCAATGATCATTCTCATTCGGTAATATCGAATTCAAACACTTTATCCAAATTTCATATTAGTTACTATCGATTAAACACTTGATTCTTTTTTAAGTTGTCGCTACTTACGAGTCTTCTCTTCCTTCTGTATAATTGTATTTAATCAGGACTGCAGCCCACTTAATGGTTCATGTTCTTAATAAAATATCAAGTCGGAAAGTTATAGTTACATATTTGAAGCTTGCTCCTAACAAATTCATGCTACAGTGTTACTCAGTGAGATGTATATTTTGAAAAATCTGATTAATTACTTGCCTTGCCCCAAATTTTTTTCTTGGATTTTTCTAGATTGTACTGTCCAGTTAAGATTTATTCATTTTCTTAGAACGGATAACATACATGCATTATTTTTTGGCTCTACTTGAGGGTGCGGTTCCAAGTAAAGATCTTAGGAAGAGATAGGTGACCACTTCTTTGATTTTTCCTCCATAGTTAGATTAATGAGTTTTTTGGGTTACGGTTGTCTACTAGAATTTGCTTAGAAGTCAAGTATATAGCAAAGAGTAATGGCTTTTTGCTAATTTTTCTTTCTCCTAGAGAGAACTTCCAGTAATATTTGACTCTAGGACTTCTAGTAATATTCGAACACCCTATATGAACTCATGTTTATTGATTGTTGTGGTTGGAGATGTTTTCTTATACTACCTTCTTTTATGGAAAAGAGTTACTATCAACAATCCTGAAATGGAGGGGGTATTATATTTTTGATGCAGGGATATAACTATAACGTCTCTTGATATTAGGGTCTTGCCTATATGGATTATTTTTACTATTCATATTGTACCATTGAGGCTTTTCCTGTCAAAGAGACCCAAGGGTTGTTATTCACACCATGAAGATATATTATATACTTCTATTTATAGGATAACAGAAATAAGGTAAAAGAACCATGGGATTAGCAAGCGTCTTTCCACCGAATGTATGAAAGAGCCATGGGATTAGTTTCATATCTTTGTATCATAGTGTTTGTGTTTGCACCAAATTCTGGGGACTAACCTTAAAATGGTTATGGTTTTATTTTCCATTGTACTGGAATTGATGAGTTACTCAGCAAGCACGTTGACGTCGTGCAAAAGAAGCTCCAGAAAAAAGAGACTATGAACTAACCGACAGTGTCATATCTAAATGTTACTATTGTCACGGTTTGCATTGAAATATTAGTTTCAGTGGTACATATTATTCAGAGAATTTGTTTGTCAATAGTGAATGTGCTGCTCCGAAAAATTGTGTTCGCAGACTGATGGAACTAAGAATAGTCGCTTGGCCGTTTCACTTCAAATTACTGTACCGGGGAATTCAAATAACCCACCCAGCGATGTGGTTGCTGACATAGGAATGGAGCATGTGGATCTATTGGTAGCTCTTCAAGCTAAACATATATACAAACTAACTCTGCTATTGAATTTCCCATCTGTATTTGGATGTGTATCTATTTATATTTGACATTAATTTAATGGTATGCATCCACGTTTGTGTATAGAACAACCGTTGCAAAAAAAAAATTAAATTTGATGAATTGCATGAACTTTGTAGTAAGACGAGGAGGACGATGTGGTACACCAAACTCATTCAAGAAAAAATGTATGTTGAATGCTCTGTATGTGGGCCGATGCATTGGGCTGACGAGAGATTGACTAAATCATTCAAGAAGAATCTAACCTTTGAAAAATGTTCTTCAAGGGAAAGTAAAACTCCCTCTATTTCTTGAACCTCCCAAAGCTTAGAGGGATTTGTATGATGCCGGTGATGCCCGCAAAATTGCCTGGTGATTACATCCGAGAGTACAATTCGAAACCAGTTTTGGGCTCTAAAAAGCAAGGGTTCAAAGTGTTTTTCAGTACGTAGGGAACTTGGAAAAAAGAGTGGAGCATTAGTAAAAAAAATAAACATTTTATTCTCAACTTTATATAGACGATCCTAATCATGCCCTGATTGTTCGACAAGATTTTAACATTTATCATTATGGTGTTGAAATTTCTAAGGGGACGATCAAAAGTATACCTTACATAGAAACAATGACTGTGTAACGGAACCTAAATATATGTAATGTTTGCATCTATAAATGGTGTGTTTAGGGTACTTATAATAGTTGGTTCCACTCTTTTTTCCTTTAAAATTCCTCAAAATTTTACGGGAAACCTAAAAATTTTGTTGGGAATTGATGAAGCACATCAATTAAATGGAATCTGTGCGCTTGACAGTAGATTCTCTTCAAAGGATCGATCTGAAGCGAATTGTTGAATTTTCACGCTTCGAAGCGTGAAGCGGACGCTTTTAAAAAACAATGCTTCAAAGAAAATTGGGAAATTTTAGATCCTAATCATGCCCTGAGTGTTCGACAAAGATGTACGTGAGCCAGTTCAAGATACTCTCTCACATCAATAACTATTCTTTGGCACATGAGACTTAGAGTAGCGTCCTATCGACAACGCTATTAAAATTATTATAAAGAAACTACGGGTGAAAGGCGGTATAATTTACAAACAACCGCCAAAGCGATTATACTGCCAGGAGATGGTTTTGACATACTAAGTGTCCCCAATATTTTGCTTCACCTAAAGGAGAAAAAAGGTTTTCCCAGATCTCCGAGCGCCATCCTAGCTTACTTGCCTCTGCATTACGTTTTTTTTCTTCAGTATGGCAAGTTGAGTTGGCATCTTGACATAAATCAACTGGATCCACACATTGGAAAACATACCACTGTTCGACTAAAACTGAAAATTAGAATTCTTGAAAACGTTAATCCGTAAGCTAAAACTGAAAATATCATAATGTTACTCGACAGAAAAATAGAGAAGGGACTAAGAAAAGTTGGATTTCAAAAATTGAGGAGGAAGGGAAGAGATACTAATATGTAGTAGACCTGAAAATTTATGGACATATAGAGAGTAAGAATGACTATGTACGATAATGTGAAAGTAGAGATAATTGGTGTAAACTTTCCAGCAAAGATTTGCTTCGCAATGGCGAAGAAAAATATCGAAGGTACTCATAATCTCCACAACATCGGGATTTACGTACACAATCATTGCTTATGCCCTCGAATATTTTTAACACATTGGATTCAAAGAGTTCAACTATATAAAAAATTAAGAAAAAAGACGATCATACAAAACGATGGTAGAAAGCATCGCCTTGCCATGACATAGGCAACAACATTGACTAGGTTTTTTATAATAACTTTATGAATTTGTTCTTTTCTTTTCATTTCTTCTAAAAAAATAACTTTGTTTCACATTTTTACAAGTCATTTTATTTTAACTTTACAATTTCTTGAGCAATTTAACTACAATCTATCCTTCAAGCATAATTTGTTATGAATTATGGGTGTGGCTGAAATTGGTGGCAACAATTATTTTTTGGCGATTTTTTTTAATTGGAGACACCAAAATTGATAGCAGGCTTAAAAGTGGTGCATTTGTTCTCTGACTTGACCATAAAGGCCACCCTGCTTGCCTAGCTCAATCTCCACAGCTTCACAAGCAGATGGCAATTTTTTTCCGATTTCAGGAGTGTCATTGAGATAGGACATAAGGCTTTTTAGACTATAAGGTCAGAGCACCATATCTCTACAAAGAATGAAAGGGTCAAGTCGAGATATCTTCTCCTAATAGTCTTCAGATCGGTGAGTAGGTTGTTTACAAACTCATGTGTCCCACAAGGTTGTTTACTAGGACTTGGCTGGAGACTTTTTGGTTCTTTGCCTTTTTCTTCCGTGCTATGAATTGCCTTTAATGAGCGTTTGAGTAACAAAACTGAGATAGGAGATGCACTTATTTTGTTAATTAAATTAAATTATTTTACTGTTTATGGTTTTCATTTTTATGGACGCCTAAACGAGCATTTTTCTACTTTGGGAATTATTCGAGATCTATCAAGGTTTGATGACCATTACACGTTTTAATCATCACCCATATATATTTGCGATGCTAATTGGTAACTCGAATTGGCCAAAAACATAAGGCATCTACGATATCAAGAGGCATCAGATTGTCCTGATTGAGTAAACCATATTTTCAATTTGAGAAGAGAATATTTGATGAAACCAATCAAGGAATAAATTTGTTAGGTAAAGCAGTTGTTTTTTATATGTGTACAAGATTGAATTTCAAAATTATTTATCACCCTATATGATTTTTTTCTTTTTTATTCTTGAATAATTTTGAAAAATTTGAATTTTGGAATAGATTCACGAATTTATTTGGAACTTTATTTGTGCTAATCTTTAGATGAAAAAACTGACCCAAAATTTTCCAAACACGAAGAAAATTTATGGTACATGGTTTATATGGTTGTAGGAACCGAATCTTCTGTATGTGAAAATAAAAATATACTAAAAATTAATTGAAGATACAAGTTCATCGTATATTTCCAGATGAAGGTGAATATCGAATTTATTGTAAGATGTTGTTCCTTAAACCCAATCTGTTTTTAGTGCTTAATTGCCGCATCATTGTGGATGTTTTTCTTTTTGTTGTCGCATGTTGATAATTGTTATGCATCCAATTATATTTATGATGTGTTAAACAGTAAAACAATAGATTTATGATGTTTTTAAGAAAAATGGATAACTGCAAATTGATCTTTGTGACAAGTAAATAGTCAAGAATTGTCAAGAATACATATTATCAAGAACAAGATGTACTAAGTGTCGAGAATCATATCATTTAACAAGTAATCACACCATTCATGAATATAAATGGGACATAGTTGTTGGTTAGGAACCCAACATTTTTCTGAATTACAGATTGCTAAGGCAAACTGCTTTTCTCTTCGAATAGATTTTATGGATTGATTTTTAAAATTTAAACTTATTGCTTTCAGATTCTTAGATTTTTTTCTATTCAGAATAAGCAAATACATATTGGAATTCTTCATTTGTTTGTTTCAGACCACGCTTGCATGTTCTAATTTGTTAGATATATTATACACGTAGGTCACATTATATTATACACGTAGGTCACATTATTATATTCTAATAATAAGGCTCATTATTATACACGTAGGTCACATTATATTAACTTTGGAAGGTGATTTTTACGTTTAATTAATGGTCACCATTTAATTATCCTAGAAGCAACGAATAAAAAATACATCAAGGTAAACAATCTGGAAATCATTAATTGTGATTCCTAGATAACATAAGTTGGATTATATTAGTGAGATACCTGGATAAGTATATTAATGGTATTTTAAATTACGGAACATATATATATATATCAAATTAAAAACCATGTTGAATATCAAAGACTACGTGACACATAATACTAATCAGAGTTTGAGCTGGGGCCGTAAGGCCCCGGTGATACCTATAGTATATATACAATTTACATTGAAGTAGGGTTATACACAGATAACACCGATAAGAATGCACAACAGAGATAGCAAAAGAATAGGAAACAGCTAAAGACTAGAAAAACAAGGAATACATAACCTAAAGACTCGTATTGACTCGTATTTGTTACAACAGCTTGTGACCAGGTTAACTTAATAGTATATGATGATCCCTAAAAATGATATATATCTGTAAAGTAGGAAATACCAATAGGTCCTAAAAATAATATATTAGAGAGAGTTTGGTCCAGTTGACCCAGTCAACTGTCTGTTTGGTCCTTTTTGGGAAAATATATTATAGTTTGGTCATAGAAATTATGGTTTGGTCCTAGGGTGATGTTATGGATGATGTAATTGTCATTGTGGGGTGACAGAAATATCCTTTTGGGATCACATATATAGAAAAAAATCCTAGAAAATAAATTCATTTCTCATATCTACTTTCTCTCTCCTCAGGTTTTTTTTTTTTCTGTAACAATTTTTCTCTGCTACTGTAAAGAAGATGAAGAAGAAATAAACTGTTGTTGTTGATTAAATGATTAAGACGACTTTTTGATGTTGATGTTGATGTTGATGTTGCTGCGATTAGAGATGATGATGAAGACGATGAATCACATGAAGAAGATGATGAACGACGAAACTTTGATGTTGGTGATGATAATGAAGATGATGAAGATGAAGACGAACTCATCTTCTGCTACTGTTGTTGTTGTTGAAGATTTAATTAGGTTTTTTTTTCTTGGTGTTGCTGCGATTGGAGATGATGATGAAGATGAAGACGAACTCAAAGATAGATCTGCTGATGTTGAAGATTTAATTAGGTTTTGGTTTTCTTGATGTTGCTGCGATTGGAGATGATGATGAAGTGAAGACGAACTCAAAGATAGATCTGCTGCTGTTGAAGATTTAATTAGGTTTTGGTTTTCTTGATGTTGATGCGATTGGAGATGATGATGAAGATGAAGACGAACTCATCTTCATCTTGCTGTTGATGATTGATGTTGTTGTTGTTTCTGCTGCTGTTGAAGACGTCGAAGAAGATGAAGATGACGATGTTGTTCATTTTTACAAATGAACTCTGTTTTTTATTAGGAGTTCATTTTCTGGAATGAACTCTGGTTTATATAAGTTTTTATCAGGAGTTCATTTCTGGAATGAACTCTGGTTTATATAGGTTTTTATCGGGAGTTCATTTCTGGAATGAACTCTGGTTTATATGTTTTTATCGGGAGTTCATTTCTGGAATGAACTCTGGTTTATATAGGTTTTTATCGGGAGTTCATTTTTGGAATGAACTCTGGTTTATATAGGTTTTTATCAGGAGTTCATTTCTGGAATGAACTCTGGTTTCATATAGGTTTTCTGAAAAATTAAGTAGAAATTAACAGGAGTTCATTTTGACGAATGAACTGCTACAAAAAATAAGTTGGAATTAACACAGAAGGGTACTTTGGACCATTTAATATTTTTAAATAATTATGGACCAAACAGTAAAGACGTTTTCCCAAATGACTAAACAGATATGGGACCACCTAAAAAAAGACCAAACGATTATTTTCCCATCCTTTGATCACATGTTCATGTTGTCTTAGGGTGACAAGACACTTCTTTTTCCAGTTGGTCCCCGATCCGCTACAGCCACAATGTTAAATGATAACCTCCTCCTCCATCTCCTCCTCTGAACAGATGAAAACAAGCAACTTGCTATTCACTTCATCAAATTAGTTCACACACAGTGGGGTACGTACTTATTATTGGGCCATTTTTGTAGCTTTAGTTCTGTCATTGAAAGTCGATGAACATGCATGGTGGGAGCATTGGGTAATTAAGTTGGGATTTTGGGTTCGTGATGAGTATCAAAATCGAGGGTCCCGTTGGTGCCAATTATCAACAAATAAATGCAGCGACATGGCAGCCAAAAATCTCCCCCGTTTAATGAGAGCAAGACTAATCAAAAGTCAAAGTGCTAACCGACAGCAGCCGTTAGATCTCCTTCCCTTAAAATTTGGACCATTAGATGAAAGAATATTCCCTATAAGATTTCTGTCACATTGCGTGTGATTTTGTTTGGTTACTCGACGAGAATACCCCTAGCGTAATAAGTTTCTTCCCAAGTTCTCCTCAAGACAACATTTCTCATTTTTCCGGCTGCGACTGAAATATCCCTCCATGTGGAACTGAATAGACCACTATACTCCTCTCTATTACTTAAATACCTCCTCTTTTATATTCTCCTTTCTACCACAGAACCTCTCTTTTTTCATCCACACCGCCGCCGACGCCATCACCACCAAATTCACCACCAGCATAACCAGTGCTACCACCTCCTCTGCCACAACCTCTCTCTTTATCCACCAATGGTCCAATACCAGCAGCACTACGCCACCATAACCACTACCACCACCGTCCGACGCCAGCGCCGCCACCACCAACACAAACAAAAATATTCCCAAATGAAAATAATTAAAGATCAAACCCTACAGTTTCCGCACGCCATCAACCAAATTATTGAGGATCGGGTCCACCATCAACCAAATTATTTTCTGTAATTCCTTCATCACCACCACGGCATAACCTTCCGCCGTAACTAGAACCACCTCCGTCGATCCGTGTTTTCACTTATCAAAATACGAATCATTAGTCACAATACTCTCTTCCTGACAACGTTTTGTAATGACTATTCCATCACCACCACCACCAAATCATAACCAAACAGACGATGATGGTGAATTGCTAATCCGACGACACAAAACCATGATACATTGTAATTGTTAGAAGAAAACAAAATACCCCACCTAATATTTTGGATTAGCTCACTAGCTCATTCAGATATAATAACAAAAACTTAATTACAGTGGCCAAGTTGAAATCTGGGGAAGATATTGAACGCCCACAAACCAAAACTTCTCGAATCTACGAAAATTTCATCAATATGATTAGAAAACCCCAATTTCATAACTCAACATAACTAACCTGTGCACACTTTTGTATTTCGTATTAACAGAGATGGGATTTTTTACCTTGATTAGGATGAAGAAGACTATCCATTGTAGAAAAGGACTCGATCGAGACACGTCGTTTTTTCTTCTGATTATCCGTCAAATAAGTGTTTGTCAAACTCAGATGATTACCTACATCACATGTACCTCTTTATGGTGCAACTAGCTCAGAATAATCACTACGAGTTTACCAAATGTCATGAAGGTCAACTGATTTAGCATACACTTATTAGAAGTATTAAATTTGCTACTTTAGTATTTTGCTAATACACTTTAGTTTTACCACTCATCTTGCTAATAGAAGTATTCCGGTGGGGATGTGTTTATTTTGGATTTTTTTGATGCAAAAACAGCTTTCATAACTTAAGTTTGTTTACATATCTTAAACTGACAGACTAATTGATCATCCCTGATTGTCTTACTAAACTTGTCTGGGATGCTACCAAAGTAATCAAAAAACCTTCTATCAGATCTAGAGGTCTTAGCTATTGCATGAGCAGCATTGTTAGCCGATCTTTTAACATGGTTCACCGTAAAACAAGAAACAGAAAATAACATATGCCTTATTTCTTCTACTATTCCTTGGTTCATCCACTGAACTGAAGGATTGGCATGCTTGATAGAGTTAATTACATTGAGACAGTCACTTTCTAACACCACTTTCTTTAAGCTGCAATCTCTGGCCCATAATATGGCTTCCTTCATAGCCAGACACTCATCTTGCTCCGGATCTATTCCTCCATCAAAGTATCTGCCCCTGATGCCCCAGCAGTGCCCTGTTGAATCACGAATTAGTAAACCAATTCCAAAAGATTTAGTATGATAATCAAAGGAAGCATCCATGTTTATCTTAAATTCATCTGCTTGTGGTGGAGACCAAATTTCTTGTTTTTTTTGTTTTTTGAACACAGTTGTAGCAGAACATTGTTTCCACATATTGTTAATCGAGTGAACTGTGAAAAGTAAGTTATAATTTTTATTTTCAAAGACTTTTGAGCATATGTTCTTCCATAGGAACCAAGCAGTGATCATAAGCTTTAAAATGCAATGGGTTGTATCCTGGTGATTCAAATTAGAGTTAACATGAAACCAACTAGAAATCCAGTCAGTCACTTCCGTTTGTTGTTGTTGAAGAACTGCTACATTTATGTTCATTGCCAACCAAACTGATCTGGAGTAATCACAATCAATCAGTAGGTGTTGTAAGGTTTCTTCTGCTTGAGAACATCTAGGGCATGTTGTTTCTATATTGGAATTGTAACTATTTAGTTTAACTCTAGTTGGAACGATTTTCATGAGACACTTCCAGATGAATAACTTGACTTTATGTGGGGGCTCTGAATTCCACAATCTTCTCCAGTTAACAGTTGAAGTTTCCCTGTTACTTTGGTTCATGTTTGTTAAAGCTTTGTATGTTGTTTTAACTGAAAATTCACCAGTCCTACTTGGTTCCCATACGAGTTTATCATTTCCCTGTTGAACTAAGTGCATCTACAGGACAAATTTCGCAATTTCTTATGGAAAGAGGTCACAAACTAATTGCGTGTTCTATCTTCTTGGATGTTCTAACATTAGATCAGAGACATATACTATTCTAGCCGGTTCATGGAAAGTATCTTTAGGAGTGGAGGTGAATTCAAACTTATTACCCATTTATCATACCAAACTAAAATTTTACATCCCACCTATGAAACTTTCTCACATAATGAAGTCCTACCTCAAGACCCTTCCAAATCCATGATGAACTATAAGGAGATTCTTGAAGATGAAGAAAATTACAGTATGGAGAATACTTAGATTTCATAAGTTGTACCCAAGGTTTTTCCTCCTCAGTACATAATCTCCAAGCCAATTTGGTGATTAAGGCTACGTTAAATTGTTCTAAATTTCTAAAAGCCAAACCACCTTCCTCTTTGGAAACACATAGAGAATTCCATGAAGCCAAATTCAATCCTCTGTTAGATTTATGGCCCCGCCAAAATTTCCTTTGAGCTGAATCTAATTTATTGATAAGATTTTTCGGAAGCCTAAAGTTACTCATATAGTGAGTAAGAAAGGAATTTAGAACTGACTTGACCAACGTTGATCTGGCAGCTTGGTTAAGAGTTTTAGAGCACCAACCTTGGAATCTGTTTTCGTAAGAGTCTTGAATGGAGCTAAATGAGTTCAATTTTGATTTCCCCAGTAGAATAGGTAATCCTAGGTACTTATCCGATTTAATTCCTAGTTTATCACGAATGGCTATCTTAGCATTGTGTGTCAGATCCCCTGTGACATAAGCCGGTGACTTCGAAAAATTAATCAACTGTCCTGAGATATTACTGAAATTCTGCAGGCAGAGTTTACCTTGGTTGATGCTTTCACGATCAGCTTGAAAAAACAATATGCAATCATCTGCAAATAATAGATGATTTATAGATATTGAATTCTTCACCACCTGAATCCCACGCAACAAGTTTTGAGCCTCTGCATTCAACAAAGATCTAGCCAGATATTCCATTGAGATAATGAAGAGATAAGGGGATAGAGGATCCCCTTGTCTAAACCCCCTAGTTCGAGTGTAAGACTTGCAAATACTACCATTTAAACGTATTTAAATCCCTATCACCGTGCAAGTGGTCATTTTGTAAAATCTCCCTCCGTCAAACAAACCTATTATTTTGAAACGGAAGGAGTATATATTATACATTCTTTTATTATCAGACCAAGTAATGATCCAGATTCGTCAATTTCTCGAAACATGCCATAATGGTGTTGTGACTTGCTCACTTTAAGTATTTTAGTGCAGAAATTTCTAATTCATCTAAAAATAAAAATCATCTAAAAAGAAAAAATGAAGCCATCCAGGTCGTTGGTGAGTTGGCAAAAATCTGTCACCGCGGCACCGGTGGTAAAAGAAAATGGCATTTTGGTTTTGCCTTATCTAATGGAAGAAAAGGATGATTATTACACGTGCCTATGTTGTTCTAAGTAACGACGTGTGGCTCTTCAAATTTTGGAACAAAAGTTATTTAGTTGGTCACATACATTATACGTACAAATTGTGTGGCAATCGATAGCCTAGAGGATAATGATATGAATAGTCAAAGTAAAAAGATTAACCAAGTTGGAACAATTTTGGTAATAAATTGATAATCCTCTATTAATAATCTTGGGAAAACGAAAATATCACCAGTTTTATGAGTTTTGGTAGTCAGAAGTTGGGCAAAATAGCCCTTTAATGGAAAGGAAATTAGGTTAAGGCTGACCATGGTTACTCATAATATGAGGCCTTTAATTAAAAGAAGTTTATATTTAGGTCCCGAATTATTAAAAGTCATTCATACCCTTGTATATATGTCAAGCCCCTAGTTAAATAAATTTAAATTTAAGCCCAAATTATTCGCATCATATCTTTTCCACCGACCGCCTCCGACAACCACCGCCTCCGGCGACCACCACCACCTCCTACATCCACCACCACCCACCACTTCCGACAATCACCACCTCTGCCGACCACCACCTCCGACAACCATCGCTTCCGGCAACCACCACCACCACCACCACCGCCTCCAACCACACCGCCAGCCATCCACCACCGCCTCCCACCAACAAGGATGTGTAATCAGAAGTTCCACATGCACATGGGATGAAACAATTACACATGGGTATGGCATCAAACACTTATACATGGGTAATGGCATGTGTATGCAGGAGTTACACATCCATATAGCATGTGTATCCAGACGTTACACATCCATATGGCACGTATAATTAGAACTTACATATCAAAAAGAAAACATAAAAAAACTATGTATTACTTTAATATTCAATAATATTTTAGCATGTGTAACTAGAATTTACACACGCATCAAAAAATAGACATCAAAAAGAAAACATACAAAAACTACATGTACTACTTTAATATTCATTTACAACAATATTTTAGCATGTGTAACTCGAATTTACACACGCATATGTCTAGTGTAATTGAGAGTTACACGTGCATCTGACTTGTGTATTCAGTGTCAACTCCAATTCCAGCGAGACGAATACCACAAATAAGCAATTAGATTTTATGAAGTTATCGGACCTGAAATATAGCAACAAGCAATCAGTTTTTATAAGATTAAATAAACAACAATGTATATTCAATTTAACATACATCTGACTAGTGTAACTAGGAGTTGAGCATTCATATTGGAATTCAACACCAGAATCAATAAAGGCAAGAACATAAGCATGATTACCAAGTGTATAACCTTGCAGAATCAAAATAGGGAACAAAATATAGATTGAGGCATGTTGGACTAACCTTGCAGAATCAAGCACAATTTTCATCTGCAGGTGCCACGTGAGAGCCGGTCCATGAGAATGTCCTGTAATGTCAATCAAAATAGTGTCAACCTCTACAATTTTCATAGCAAGAAGATATCATGGAGTTAGCCAATTATGGTTTTATTGAATTTTAAGATCTTGGCATTTCTCAACTCTTTGATACCTAAATTTTCAGAGATAGATAAGAGATAATGCAAAGTGCAAACCTTCCCTAGGCAGATACATAATACAACTCTTTGGAGCTATCCAAGCGAGAGTTCCTTAACCGACTATTCCATTAATTTATCAACTTCGAGTGGTTCCATGATATCTGACACAAACTGAGGTTGCGTGTATGAGCCACGAATTCTTTTACGCAGCAAGGCTCTAACAGTAGGAGCAGAAGGAAATACTGGATGCAAATTTTGTGGCTTGTAATACACACTAATTGCAGGCATTTTGGTGTCCAACTGGTCAGGTTTCAAGCATCCAGCATGCCATTTTAACAGAGGAATGTGAATAAAACCGCAGCCTGGACATGGAATTTGAAACTAAAAACAACAAGAGGATCTAAAAAGGTGTATTAAGCTTCCGTCATTCATCAAGAACCACTCTAGGCAATGCATTCTAACTACAACTCAAATTGACTTGCACCTAAATTATAAAATCTGACAGTTCACATGCGTCTGATAGGTTTAAATGAGAGTGACACATGCATTAGACTTGTGAACTCATGCATAAAACATCAAGTACATATCAAAAATGAAACAAAAAGTTTTTTTATAGATAAGGGAACTTCTATTAGCATCCAATTAGCATGTGTAACTAGGTGTTACACATCCAGTTAGCATGTGTAACTAGGTGTTACACATCCAATTAGCATGTGTAATCAGAAGTTACATACGCATATAACATGCAACTAGAAGTTACACATCCAATTAGTATGTGTAAGTAAAAGTTACACATCTAATTAGCATGTGTAACTAGAAATTACAAATCTATTAGTACGTGTAATTAAAAGTTACACATCTAATTAACATGTGTAAATAGAAATTACACATCTATTTAGCTTGTGTAACTAGATGTTACACATCCGCTTAGCTTGTGTAAAGGATCAAAATATATTTTAAAGTAGAGATGGAACCTAAATCTTTCACAAACAATTTCTTGAAGAAAAAGAAAAGGAACATGCTCAATTTTATCATGCAAGATATTAAGTCAGCTCTCTCACCAAGATATGAACCTGAATCTGCCGGTGACTGCATTGCTAAAACAATCCAGTTTTAGTGAACTACCAATATGACACCCAATAGATATAATACAGTACTTCAATAAGGAAAACAATGAAAAATGAAAACGGATAAAATTCAATCATGTGTATGAACAAGTAACTCAATCGTATGATCATGTGTATCTATAAGTTATATAGCTAATTAACATGTGTAACTAGTAGCTAACATTTACTTGGCTTGTGTACCTAGAAGTTACACATCTAATTAGCATGTGTAACTTGTAGATACACATCTACTTTGCAAATTGACAATCAAATCATACTAAGAATTAGAACAATTTACAACTACAACACTAGCTTTAACAGATAAAGAGAAAATTTTCTCTTTTGATCAGATTAAGTACGACACACGATAACCTTTATTGGTATAAAGAAAGAATACCAGATCTCGATACATTACCAGAATAGGAAGCCCTAGACATTGAGTGGTTGGGATTGTAGGGAGGGACAGTCTGCAAAAAATCAAAAAGCTTGGGGCCTCTAGTTGCCCGCTTACTCTTAACCCACACACGATCTTGCTTGTCAAGCTATACACTCCTATATTCAAACAGGAAGTCAGACAAATATAAACTATTATTCCAACTGCAACTGCAAGCGTAGAAACACAGAGGCAGATAAATACAGAAGTCTTAAAGTATGTTTTAGAGACACACACCCCAACCATGTGGTATTTCTGGTTAAAGGAAAGATGAAAGTGAATTTCCTTGTAATTGCAAGCCATTCTTCATCGTACTGAATCTCATAGGGTCCAGGGTCTGATGGAATATCCACAATCTGAAGAATAATGCAACACTATCAAATGAAATATATATATATATATAAGATTCTGTCTTACAAAAAAATTAAAACTGAAGTGTTAAACACATGAACATAGAAAAGTATACCTGCAAAAATTTGCGACCTGGGAGACACTTATCAAGTGCAAGAAACTTTGTAACCGGACCACTCTCCCCATGCTGGACCAATGCTGCAAATTTGCAATGCAGATGAGCAGCAAACCAGTAAGGAAGCTTCAGTTTCTCTAGTAGATCCCATGGTTCTTGACCAGAGAAATACAATTCATGGTTCTGTATTTTTGCTTCACATTTAACCTCTCCAAATCTTTCTCATTCCTTACAGCCTAATTGTGAAACAAATCGAAGACGAAAATATACTAATAAATTTCAAATCACATAAACCCCCATAAAAGAACCTAGCAAATCAATAACTGAAATCATCTAATTACCTGTGACGACCACCACCACCATTAGCACCAGCAGCAAAAACTTAAAATGGTTCATCCTCCTGCTTCTCACCATCTGACTTGAAATCCTCCTCCAAACCTGCTCCAATACCACCACCTCTATCACCATCGCCTCCTCATCCTCCTCCAGAACCTACACCTCCACCACCAATACCACCACAGATTCGTTAATCAGACTAAACATGTGTAGGCCACCACATATTCTTTGTTTTTGATTGTATTCTATAACCACCATCATACATACATATGGATAGAACAAGGATCTTACATACAAAAAAAATCATCAAATTCCTAAAAACATACTTGTTTTATCAAATTAGTTCAACCTAATTCGAGAATCTTCATCAATCAAAACAAAATCACCTAGCCAAATGCACAAAAACTGAATCGAAAAATAAAAAGAGATCAAAGGACAACAACAAAAATGAATTACCAAAAATTAACCCTAGAAAATCAAAATCGAAATAAAAAATCAAACAACTAAAACAACACAATCAAAACGCACGTAGATTCAAAATACGAGAATCGACTGATTTAAAAAAAATCTCGTGTTCTTCTCACCAGATCTGAATAGATACAATCAAAAACAAATAATCAAAACCTAATCAAACTAAGAATGGAAGACAAAGAATGATGAAAACCTATTTCAAATCGAAAACCTTACCTGAAATAGCTTTGAACAAATGAAACCTAGATTCAAAATCGATTGATTGAATCGAACCGGTAGACTAATTGATGATTAAAATTGAATTCGTAGCTGCTAAACCTATTCACCTCAAATCAATATGGATCTGTAGATCGTTTCATGAAGGAGAGAGAAAATCCTAGGAAATATTGCTGGAGCTCTGGAAGTTTATGAAAGAGAAACGAAGAAATGAATCTGGTTTCGGTGTCTAAAACAAGGTATATATCCGGAGGGCTAGTTCTACTATTTGTTATTAACTGATGACGTCAGCTTTCTATAAAATTTCAAAGTCTGGCCCTAAATCAAAAGTTTTGGGCCTAAAAATATCAAAATGTACAATGGAGCTGATTGTAAAGGATCAATTTTGTTGAGTTTCTATATGTTGAACCCATATAGTAAGGGGTTATAGTAGTTTTCACTTAATGTATTTGAGAAATAGCTGACCATAATTTAACTATTGTTTTTTTTTTGCTAGGTCAAAATGGTTTATTAAGCAAAAAAACGTAATTACAAGAATTACAAAATGGGAGGTTCAAGGCCTCCCCACCCCCTTAAACCAAAGGGGAGAGAAAAAAAACATCAAAATAGCTAACAAAAATAAGCTCTTAAACATAAGTAACTAACAAAACGAAGGATAATAGGATTTTAAGTGCTTCCATCTCCTCCTTTGTTCTTATTTTTCCTCTTTGGAGTCTTCATTCTTTTTGATTGGTCTTGTATTTCCTTTAAATACTCCTTTCGAAAAGATAAATCATTCAAAAACTTTTGCTGAATATCAAATTTTGTTTATTGTACAAAGAACCTCATTCTCCTCTGCAGTTAAACGAATAGAATTATTAGCACTTTCCACAGACCAGCAATACTGTCCATATCAAGATCTTCACGGTCAATGTCATGTCTTGTATGCTCCATATTAATACTGGAAACTTTATGCTGTTGCAGCAAAGCGTTGTGCACAACAATAAAATTCCCAGTCCTATGTATAGCCGGAGACCCAACAGACCCAACATCACCGTTGTTATTAGCCCACTCCCACGCTTCTTCCCTTTAACGCCTGATGCTGCTTGTGCAGCTGAAATATCTTGCCTGAATGTGTTAATTCAATTTCATCCTCAACTTGAAGCACACTAAATTTATTTGGAGATAAAACCACTACAGAATTATTTTGAGCATTAACTATAGCATGTGGAGAAGAAACCTTAGCCTAATTAAGAGCCTGCCTAGCTCTTTCTAAATCATCAGCTGCCTTCCGTAATTCAGCTTCAGCAATTGCTACCTCCTCATCTATCTGTTTGGATTTCTCCAAAGCAGCATTCACCTCGTCACTTACCACAACAATAGTTTCAGATTTGGCATTATTGCTACTGTTGTTTTCAGTTTCGATAACCACAGCATTGTCAACTGTAGCATCAACCAAATTATCATTATCCCCCATATTTACTACCTCAGCGATAGTAGTTTCACTGCCCATTATGTTTGTTTGCACCAGATTTTCTGAATTTCTGTTACCGTGCTTTCTAATTTAACTCTTGATTCAATCATACAATACTACTGAATGATATATTATTAATTATTATTTTTTACATTGGTTAATTTGAGAGTTTGGACTCTAAAATCCCAAAATGCAAAATACGTTATGAAAAAGACCATTGTTTGCCGACATGCAATGCACGTGCATTCTACTTGTAAGAAGTAAGACAGATATATTTTCTTTGCTTGCATTCGTTTGTTTCTTGCAGTAAATGAACAAACCTCAGACAAAATATATGGCAATATAATTATCGTATATCGCTGACACTCCCTATCTACCCCCACAGTATGTAGCTTCAAAAATATTATGGTTTTAGCTTCAAAAATATTATGGTTTCATGTTTTAACACTTTGCGTGGGAATAAGCCAAAAGTCTCCTCCCTATCTCTGCATCTCTTCACTAAATTGATGCCATTCGATTTTCTTCTTCTATTATATATGCCACCACAGTGGTGATAATGATGCTGCAACAGGTTGCAGAACTTTAAAGCAACATGGCATTTCATTGTTGTTGTCTTCTTTCTGTAGTTTATACACTATTGTAACACCATCATTCGTTTGTTTTCAAGTCTCCTCTTTAGGCTTTTAGCTCATTAATCAATTAGGAAATTTTGGCCACTGTAATAATAATATATATTTGGTGTCCCCATGTAGTATTAAAGTCCCACTAGGACTCTTCCAAGACACTAAATCCCTGGACTGAGTTAGAAGTTGTTTCATCACTTTCTGGTTGTAGTTGGTTGGCCTTGGGGGATTTTAACTTGTTTTTGCATCATACAAACAAAGTTGGAGGGAACCCTGTTACTCTTTCTCAGTCTCAGGAGCTTTCAACTGTTTTCAACCGTTGCGGACTCATTGATTTGGCGTCTTCAGGTCCTCGTTTCATTTGGAACAATCATCAAACTGGGTATCACAATATTAGAGAAACTCTAGATCGTGTTGCTGTCAATGCTTCTTTTCAGGTGCAATTCCCTAATGTTCAGGTAACCAATCTTTCTTACCAAAACTCTGACCATCGTGCCATTTTGGTTGATTTTTGTCCTTCAAAGAATAAGTATGTTCCTAGACCATTTCGTTTAGAGGCAATGTGGCTTGAGGATCCTAGGTTTGATCATGTTGTTTCTTAGTGTTGGAATGTGTTATATACTTCTCTTGCTAGTCCTTCGATCTTTGATAAATTTTCGTCGCTCAAAAAGCATGCTTTACTTTGGAATAAGACTGTTTTTGGTCAATTAAAGACAAACATTCAAAATGCAAAAACTGAATTGTGTCTTGCTCAACAATTTGTTGATTCAGTACCTTCTATTTGTAATAAAGTTGTTGTTGATGCTTGCCTTGAGTCTTATCTGTCTGCTTTGCATCTCGAAGAAGTTTTTTGGCATCAAAAATCTCGTGTTAACATATTTCTACCTTAGTTCATAGGCATAGGAATCAGATTGTTAGACTTAAAAGACCGGATAATTCTTGGGCCATTGGTCAAGAGGATGTTTTTTCTGTTCTTGTTGATTTCTTTTCCTCCCCTTTTCAATCTTCTGTGCCTTCTACTTGTAATGTATCTTCTCTTAAAGCCTTAGTTAATCATTATATCTCTGATGAGACAAATGCAGTCCTTACTGCTCCGGTGACTGACCTATAAATTACTACAGCCCTTCATAGTATGGGACCTTTGAAAGCGCCTGGTCCTGATGGTTTCCAGGGAAAGTCTTTTGCTCAATATTGGCATATTGTGGGTTTGGATGTTTCTAACCTTATTAAGTCTTTCTTCTTTAATTCTTTCATGCCACCTGACCTTAATAAGACTTATTTGACTTTAATTCCTAAGTTAGAAAATCCTACTTCAGCTAATCATTCCCGCCCTATTAGTTTATGTTACTTTTGTTACAAAATGATTACCAAGCTTTTGACGTCTCGGTTTTCTCCTTTCTCGACTCTCTTATATCTTATTCTCAGTCTGCGTTTATAAAGAACAGGTCTATTTTCGATTCTGTTTTGATTACTAATGAGTTGTTTCACTCTTTCAAACATAAGAAAGGAAAATCGGGTTGGTTTGCTTTGAAACTTGATTTTGGAAAAGCTTATGATAGGATTAGCTGGGATTTTTTGCGCCTTGCTCTTTAGGCTTTAAATTTTAGTCCTATATGGATCTCTTGGGTCATGTCTTGTGTGACTTCTGCTTCTTTTCAACTTCTTGTGAATGGTTCTTCTTCTGTTCCTTTCTCTGCCACTAGGGGTCTCCGACAAGGGGATCCCCTTTCTCCTTCTTTATTTATTATTTGTTTAGAATTTCTTTCCTTACTTCTTGATACTGCAATTTCTAATAAATCTTTAACTGGTTTCAAAGCTTGTAGGGGTGCTCCTTTGATTACTCACAGTTTCTATGCAGATGATAGCATCATCTTTTTGAAAGCCACTCACACTAATTTTACTCATCTTTCTTCCCTTCTTTCTCTTTTTTGTGATTGGTCTGGTCAAAAAATAATTTTTCAAAAATCCAGTATCATTTTTTCTTCTAATGTTTCCACTCATGTTGCTAGATCTTTAGCTAGAATTTTAAATGTTAAGGTTTCTTCAAACCCGGGTAAGTATTTAGGTACTCCTAGTCTTTGGAATAGAATTGGTATTCAGTCTTTCAAGGATGTCCTTGACAAGATTGCTCAACGTTTTTCGGGATGGAAAAAGAGGTCTTTAAATTTTGCAGGCCGTAATACGCTAATTAAAGCCTCTATTGACCCTATTGAAAACCATCTAATGACTACTATTAGGCTGCATGTAGGTGTTCTTAAGGATATTGATAAGTTGTGTAGGGATTTCCTATGTGAGGATATCAATGGTCATCAGAAACTTCATTCCGTAGCTTGGAATACTATTTGTTGTCCTTTTTGTATGGGTGGTCTCGGTATTAGAAATTTATCTTCCAATAACTTAGCTTTTCTGGCAAAATTGGCTTGGCATATCTACTCTAATCTGGACAGCTCTTTAGGTAAGTTAGTTCAAGCAAAAATATTTTCGTTCTACTTCCTTTTGGTATTGTGCTGCAAAAGGTAGACGTTCGTATTTCTGGCCTAGTATTCTTAAAGGTAGAGATATAGTTAGAGACGGTCTTAGATGGCAAATTGGTAACGGTTTGTCTGCAAATTTTTGGCATGACATTTGGATTCAAAACCCTCTCCTTGCTTATTTTTTGAGTCCTAATGCTTCTTTTGATTCGACTTTAAAGGTAAGTGATCTTATTAATCATAATACTGGTCAGTGGAACCTCTCTTGTGTGGCTGGTATTCTCCCTTCTTACGTACTTTCTCTTATTAAGTCAGTCCCTGTGTTGCATTATTCTTCCATTCCTGATGCAATGATTTATCATACTTCTAAGATAGGTTTACCTACTGTAAAATCTGTTTACACTAATCTAGTTCCTGATGACTCCTTGTTATACCCTAATTGGCAGAAACTTTGGCATTCTCATTGCTCTCAGAAGTTGAAACTTTTCTTATGGCTTTTCGCACATAAAAAGATCTTGGTAAGAGCTTATTTATCAAACATTGTCTTAGATATAAGCCCAGCTTGTCCCCTTTGCCTTTCACATGATGAAACTTTAGATCATCTGTTTGTTAGGTGTCCTTTAACTGCTCAAGTTTGGATGAAACTTCAGGATTCCTGGAATTTGATTTTGCCGTGTATGCATATATCTTTACCTGGTCTTATACATACTTTGTCCTTCTCTGGGTTGGATGTTGATATCCCTTGGTCTGTTTTTTATCCTTTCATCCTGTTGAGTATTTGGCTTGCCAGGAATAATGTTGTTTTCAGTAATATTCCTTTTGATGTTAATAAGGTCCTTCACTTGGATTTTTCACAGGCCTATGAGCATTGGTTCTTTGTTGAACTGCCTAAGCATAGGAATCTGATTTCAAAAGAGCTTGTTTATTTAAACTGGAAGCCTCCTCCTTTTCCGTTTTATAAACTTAATTGTGATGGGGCTTTATCTTTCCTTTCCTTCTTGGCAGGTGCAGGTGGTGTAATTCGAGATTGTTATGGACTTTTTGTTGCTGCTTTTGCTCATCACTTATGTTCCAATTCGTCTACTACTGCTGAGATTTGGGCCATTCGTGACGGACTTCAACTTGCTCTCAAGATGAATATCACTCATCTCATCATAGACAGTGACTCTTCTTCCACTATTTCTTTCTGTTCTCAAGCTGTCTCTCCTCCCTGGTACTTGAAGGGGCTACTTCATGATATCTGGCATCTGTCAAAGTCTTTTCAAGTTATCTAGTTTGTTCATAACTTTCGTGAGTGTAATATGGTGTCTAATGATCTTTATAAGGAAGCTTTGAATCCTACAGTCTTTAAGGAGTGGACTGTTTTCCCTCCTCCTTGTATTTTGCAGAATCTGTATAAAGACACTATGGGGATGGCTCTGCCCCGGCTTGTCAGAGCTGTTTAGTTTGTTGTATAAAGTATGTTGTTTACCAAAAAAAAAAAAGATACCAAATCCCAAAACCAAGATAGATTTGTGAGATGCAGCATCATCATAACAATAATGTTGCTCACTACAAGATATCAAGAAGAGAAAGAAAGGGTCTGCTTTGTTATCCTGACGTAAGCACAACAATTCTCCTTTGATGTTCTTGGCTAATTCTCCCCTGAGAATCCAAATTTCTACCTTACATTACTTGATTTTTCTTTGTGTTTTCATTATTAGCATCCTCTTCATATTCAAGTCTAATCTCTATCATTCGCTTAGAACAATCATTACACTTCTCATTTCATTTATCAATAAAAATTTAATTCTTAGAAATTACTCAATAGATTTCAATAACACCCAAGTCAGAAACAACAAGCACATTAATCTCTACACACAAAGTTTTCAAACTAGCACTTGCTTTTCAAACCTGAACATTCATTTAAACTATTACACACATAGTGTACCAAAACAAAAAACCATCAATCTCAGTCCAAAGTTTCTGAGCATTACTTGTCAACACCATAAACATCTAGTCCACAACCAAAATAAAATTAAAACTAAAACTTACCCAAAAAACATCTTAAACATCACTTCCTATTCACATCATCATCACCACCAGAAGAGAGTAGACACCGGCCGCAAAGAGAGATAGAACAAACTTCAGATTACCATCATCTACAGTAAAATTAGGAAGAGCAGGAACAAGCATCGGAAAAACTAATTTGCAAAAAACTTTTTGAACATTTTCAAACTTTTCTCAAAACCTGAAAATTTGGTTGGTTCTGATACCTGTGAAGAGACATCTAATAGTCATCTTCATCAGTGTTCCAGCCTTCTTCCTTCTATACCATTCATCATCCTCACTGTCATACGATGCAGGCGAAGTACTGTTAGATGACGAAGAATCCTCAGCATTACCAGCATCTTCTCCAATCTCATCCTCATCTGTCTCTTCCACCAACATCTCCTCATCCTCATCTTTTTCTTCACCCTCTTGCATGGTCCTTGCAAATATCTTGGGATTTGACGCTCAAGATCAAACCTGCTTATCAATTTCCTTTCATGATATCCCTTCATACTTTCATTCTCCTCTGCTGCATCTGAATCCAATTCACTGGTATCAACCTCTTCTACAAGATACTCAAAACCTTCATCTGACGCTTCGGAGTCGCTCTTAGTGGCACTACCATATCTCTTGCTCTTGGAGTGCTTCTCTGCCCATTCCTCATCTTTTCTTTCATATCTTGCAAGATACTTTGGCCTTCATGCAACATACAGATTATCAAGCTTCTCTTCCTTTCTTCGACGAATCCTCTCCTGCTCTTCCCTTTGATGGATCAACTCATGTGCACGCCTGTCAATCTCTCCCTGAATATCAGTCCGCAATCTCTGAAGCTCTGCAATGTCCAAGGATAAGCGACAACCTTGTCTTGCTCATACTCTGTTGAAAATGGTGGAACGACCGGAATATTCTCCTCAACGTTGCCTGGAAGATTCTGATCACCCTGATTTGCCATTTCTTAACTCTTCTCTCCTTCTCTTAATATTTTCCCTTTCTAATCATAAATCTAGAAACTATTGTTTTGGCTATGTTAATCCCCTGGCTAAACATCCTTTAAAAGACCCTATTGTGCCCATTAATTCCCATTTATGACGCTTGGTTAAGCATCATGTCGCTTTGTTTCCCACGCCCATTTATACCATGCGTATTATCTTCACCTTCATGATCATAATTACCCTATAAAAACCTATTTTCAACACCTAAAAGTTTCTGTAACCATTACTCCTTTTAGAACTGCTATTAAGAGAGGTATGGGTAGGTCATCTAACTTTGATAACAAATTTTGGGGTCTAATTAAAATCTTGTGTTTTATGCAGATTAGGAGAAGAAAGCACCTTTTGAGAGGCACCATTGAGGTTTGAGGTATGTCTGCCAGATGTGTTATCTCCAAAACAATTTTAGCCATCAAACCTAACCCCATTGCCAAAAGATATATTATCAGTCAAAACCATAAATCACCACATATCATTTCCCACCATTTCTATCATTTCAACCCTCACCCCCCATTTTGTCATGTCATCACCATATTACTCTTGGCAGTGTATACCATCATTCCTATATCTATCTAAAAAAAAGACAAACCCATTTATGATTCAATTCTTAACCTCATCATGCTTACGTACCATATACATGTATCCCAGAAAAGGTTACAATGGATCATTGGCTTTGTCTATGCTTGGTTTGCTTGTCATCCAACTCACGTGAATCTAAATCCCCCATCTCTGTCTCTACATATAAATATGGGAAAGACAGGGACAACTCGTATGATAAGCTCTGCCTCCAAAGAAGAAACAACAACATAACAACAACTACCTTACACCAATTTCTACCTGAGAATTTGTCAAACCTTACTCCACATATTTCTCATTCACTTTTTAAGGTTCAAAACCATAAAAAAAATAAAAACCTATTGTCATCTCTACATCCATATAGTCTGTGAACTCTATCAAGACAGTACCAAGAATAAATTCTTTTCTATCCACCTTCATATTATATTTTTTACCTGTGCTTCTCACCCAATCAATCTCTCTTCATATATATCCAGTCTATATATCAAATGAATCTATCTAATTTGCCTGATAACTCTCAAACGATAAATCAAGAAATTCAAAATCTTTCTGCTCAATGGCTACCATCTACACTCTCTGAACCAGTCTTCATTGATAAAACTGTTATTCTAGGTAAGTCTGATAATAACTGGAAATGGTGTATAGTGGGTTACTTATGCTGTGAAACTCTTGTTCCTACTTCTTCTATTTGCTACTACATCTGCAACAATTGGCCTCTTGCTCAATCTCCTACCGTTACAACCTTCAGTGGATTACGCAACAAAGTTCTCATCCGGTTCTTAGCTGAAGATGATTTTAACAGAATTAATGCTCAGAGGCCTTGGTTTGTTTGTGGGTATCTAATGGTACTAAAGATGGTTCCACCAACTGGTTGGCCAGCAAATTACCAACTTTCTTTCACTGAAGAACTCATGTGGTTCATACTATGCAACATTCCAAAAGAATGCACTGAATTTGAGGATTTTCAGAAACTTACCTTCAAGATGGGAGAACTCACTGAAGCTCAAGAACCTTATGGAAACTATCCTTTAAAGAAGAATGTTAAAGTTTGTGTCAAAATCCCAGTTCATAAAGCTTTACCATTAGGCATCCCCCTGTTTACTAGTGGGAGAACTCAACCTTTTCTTATAGAATGCATATGCATCAAAGTTCCTAGATACTACTGCTCCTCATGTAGTATTCTAGATCATAAAGATGTCAATTGCCCTGCTTGGAAATTGAAACAGAAAGCTTGCAAGGAAGCTTCTTCTTCTAACAGCAAATACTCTCTTCAGGATGTCTCAAGGCTCATGATGCCACCACCACCAGGAAGCAATCCACCTGTTCCTACATCTAATGTAATAACTGATACCATTATGCAACAAACTGAGATTGTGCTAGACACTCAAGTCGATTCTACCATTGCCCCTATATGCAACACAGGAAAAACCAAGGTTAATGTCCAAAACATTGAGAATAATGCTCAAAAGGGTTTATCAAACATGTTTCAGATGGGTTCTTTTACCAACAGATCCACAGCTTTGAAGATTTTCTATGTTGGTCCGGTTCAACAAAACTTGACTCAGCAGAACAACGGGTTACCTATCATCTTCAAACAGATCACCACTCAGAATGTTACTGTTGAAGCCTCTATCCATGGCCCTGAACCGGTTAAGAGTGGTCTGATTCATACTTCTAATTTTGCAAGAAGGTTCAAAACTAGTGTTGTTCCGAGTCACGCACCAATTACCACTGGAGGAACTCTCATTTTTGTTGAGCATGATGCCCTTTCTAATCTCAAAAGGAAGATCTGCCCTAGAGCTGATATGAGAAAACGTACAAGAGCAAGATCTTCTACCCTAGCTAGCGTAGTAATTATCCTAGAAGAACATGATACTATTGAACCTGACTATGCCCAACTTTTCCCTCCAATTACCAAATTGGGGGATTTACCTGCCATCAATCTTTCCAACTGCTCTCTCAACACCCAACATTTGATTGATTCCTATGGGAGTTATATTGTACCTGCTGACACTTCCCCAAACAACAATGGTGTCCGCAATAATTCTCATCACAATGCTGCTACTTCAAATCTCAATTCCTCCCAAGATGCTTCTCAAGGTGATGGTGTTACCAGTGCTTCTCTTGATGGTAGGTCTGAATCCACCACTCAGGTAAACTCAACTCCTTCTTCACCCTTAAATGACTCTATTAATCCTGCTATCCCCATAAATCATTTTCCTGTCAATAATGTCAATATGCTAACTTGGAACATTAGAGGTTTGGGCAAGAAAATAGCTAATAAGGAACTTAGTTTGCTATGTAGAAATATCAACCCTAATATCATCTTTCTATCGGAAACCAAAATGAACAAAGACCCGGCGGCTAGGAAACTAAAAAAATATGGGTTTTCCTTGTACCTTTAATGTTTCTAGTATTGGAAGAAGTGGAGGTTTAGTCTTGGCCTGGAAGAAGGAAATTCAACTCAACATTATATCCTCAAGTATGAGGGGCATCTATGTCACTTCTACAAACATTATTCATTCTAAAACCTGTCACATCCATTTTATGTATGGCGAACCTAATAGTAGTTTGAGACAAACTTTTTGGGAACAACAATGTCAACTGACCAATGCTCCTTTAGATGAACCAGTTTTCTTTGTTGTTGATTTTAATGCTCTATTAGGAACTAATGACAAGAATGGTGGCCTAGAGGTTGATGATTCTGATTTTTCAAATCTTAGGAACTTTTTTTCTGTGTTTAATTTACAAGATCCTGGTTTTTCTGGTCTCAGATTTACTTGGTCTAATATACAACAGGGTCCTGACCTTATTCTTGAAAGATTAGATAGATGCCTTATAAACCAGTCTGTTGAGGATTTATGTCCAAAACTTTGTGTAAATAATCTAGCTAGAGATTCTTCTGATCACTGCCCCATGCATATAGGTTTCAATTATGAGGATGTTTATATGCCTAGACCTTTCCATTTTATGGCTATGTGGATTGAAGATCCTACTTATAGAGATATCATTGCTAATTCTTGGTCTGTCAATGTAGTGGGCTCTCCTGCTTATAAACTAAAAGCCAAGCTTTTAAGTACCAAGAGAGGTCTTAGGGATTGGAATAAATCTTCTTTTGGTAATATTCAAACTAATATATCTACCATCAGAAAAGATTTGGATGATGTTCAGATCTCAAATCCTACTGACTCTAGCACTACCTCTAGACTCAAAGCTCGATTGGAATATCTCTAAAATTTAGAGGAACTTTATTGGAAGGATAAATCTAGAGAGATTTTTCTTATGGAAGGTGACAGAAACTCACCCTATTTCCATAGAGTTACCCTCTTTAGGAGGAAAATAAATGCCATTAGTTGGATTAAGGATTCCTCAAATACTATTCTAACTGATAGAGATAGTATTGGAACTTCCTTTATTAATTATTTTAAAAACCTGTATTCCTCTCATTCTCAGCAATTCCAGGATGAAATCATTCTTGATCTCCCTAGTAAATTCTCAGCTGAGGAAAATTCCCTCCTTAACTTGCCTCTTACTTCTGAGGAAATCAAGAATGCTGTGTTCCAAATGGGAAAAAAAAAAGCTCCTGGCCCTGATGGTTTTACAGGTCTATTCTATCAGAAACACTAGGACATTGTAGGGGAGGCTGTCATTGACATGAACCAAACCTACTTTAGAACAGGGCATATTGCTAAGGTCTTTAAGAACACCAATATTGCTCTTATTCCTAAAGTTAATCTTGCAGAACTTGTGTCTCAGTATAGACCTATAGGGCTCTGCAATTTCATTTACAAAATTCTTTCAAAAACTCTTGCTAATTGACTTAAAACCTTTCATGAATAATATAATTTCTCAAAATCAAAGTGCCTTCATTCCTAATAGGAGTATCTCTGATAATATGCTGCTAGCTAATGAGGCTATATTTGCTGTCAATCATAATGACAAAGTTGAAGGCATTGTTGCCATTAAACTTGATATGTCCAAAGCTTATGATAAATTAGAATGGTCCTTTCTTGAAAGTGTCTTGACTAGAATGGGACTCTCTAACCACTGGAATAAACTCATAATCAGTGTGTTTTTACTGTTTCCTACTATGTCCTTCTCAATGGTAGCCCTACTGAGTTTTTTCAACCAGAAAGAGGTTCGAGACAAGGGGATCCACTATCCCCCTATCTTTATATCATCTGTTCTGAAGTCCTCTCTTCCTATATTGATAGCCTTTTAAAGAAAGGAATTTTGGAAGGCATCAAAGTGTGTAAAGATGCTCCAGATATGACACATTTGTTGTTTGCTGATGATTCCCTTTTGTTTTCTAAAGCTACTGTTCAAAGCTTTCAAGTTATCAAAGACTATCTCCAAAAATATTGCTTGGCCTCTAGCCAAGAAATCAATTTTGATAAGTCTGGGTTTTTATTTAGTAGGAGAATTCCTGAACACAGGAAAGCTCAGTTGGCTAATATTCTAGAGATTAGAAACATGGATTTAGGAGAAAAATATCTTGGCACTCCTACTGTGTTTCAATCTTCAAAAATTCAAACCCATATAAGTATTCTACAAGCTGTGGATGCCAGAATTTTTATCTGGCTACATAAGCTCCTGTCCCAAGCTGCTAGAACTACTTTGATTAAACATATTGGTCAAGCCATCCCCCTTTTTCAAATGGGAGCTTTCCTCATACCAAAACATCTTTGCAAACAAATGGATTCTCATCTCTGTAAATTCTGGTGGGGAGAGACTTTAGATCCTAATGATAGGAAATTGCATTTGCTTGGGTGGGACATTCTTTGCTCCCCAAAGGCAGAAGGTGGTATGGGATTCAGGAAGGCTGAATTAAATAACCTAGCTATGTTGGCTAGGAATGCTTGGAGAATTCTAGAGAATCCTAATTGTATGCTAGCAACTGTCCTTAAAGACAAATACTTTCCTAGAACTGATTTCTTGAATGCCAAGTGCACTGGAAAGTGCTATTGGATTTGGAAGTGTTTGCATGCTATCAAAGAACTCATTAAGCCTTTCATCTCCTTGATTGTTGGGGATGGTCATTTCATTGACCCCTGGTGTGATAAATGGATCCCTACTTTGGGCACTGCCACACCTAACCCCTTAGTCCCACCTGACCCTAATATTAAAGTCTCTTATTTCATTGATCCTTCTACCAGAACATGAAATTTGTTTAGATTAAACACTCACTTTGATAATGCTTCTGTTAAGAAGATTATCACAATTCCCTTAAGCCAGTTATACAGTCATGATAGGAGGGCTTGGGATCTTTCAAAGAATGACAAGTTTTCTTCAAAATCTGCCTACATGGGACTCAGAGGACTTAGGCCCTCCCCTTGTAAAAATCTTTGGATGCGTATTTGGAAAATTAGGGTTCCTTATAGAATCCAAGTCTTTACATGGAAAGCTGCTAGAAATGCTCTTCCTGCTAGAACTATTTTGCATACTAGAATGCCTATGCATAGTGTTGATTGTGCTAGGTGTAATGATCCTCAAGAGTCCCTTTTGCATGCTTTGGTCCTCTGTCCCTTTGCTAGCCGAGTCTGATTTTTCTCTGATTTTTGCATCAATACTCAATTTTTTCAAAACAAGTCTTTCATTGAATGGTTAATGTTTTGGTTAACTGACCCTGTATCTAGACTTCCTGATGAGGCGTAGTGTCTCTTTGTTACCATCCTGTGGTCTCTCTGGACTAGTAGAAATAACTTCATTTTCACCATTCCCCAGATGTCGGGTTTAGATTGAAGGGAGGTGAATAGGGAGATGGGAAAAAAAGGATTTGAATAACACTGCAGCAAAATAAAATAAAATCTTTATTATAAATCTCATTCTTTACTGATCAAAAATAAATTAAAAAAAAAAGATCAGTGCAACACTTACTTCGGAGGAATTACCCCACATAGTGAAATGGTAGAAGCCCAAACCCAAGTCAAGTCAGCCCAATATATTTGCATATTGCTGTTAAGACAAAATCTGCTGTTAAGACAAAATCCGACCTCCAAATTGTAGATGATTCGACTTAGTTGGCAGAAATGAAATGATTCTCTAGTGTATCAGCAGAGGATGAAACACTGCTGAAAATTGTAATCCGAACAGCTTGGCTCTATAATGGATTTGTCTTTCGGACCAAACAAACTAAACTTGAGATCTGTAATTTAAAGTTTGGTGAGGTCAAGAACCCTCATTTTCTACGAGGGCTAGCTTGAAGCTTAGATTGCTCCGACTTTGAAGTGCTGAATAGAAGTTTCGAACCCTCAAACTCAAGGAATAGGTTGTAGCACAAAGTTTACCTTTTCAATTTGTCATAATATGAATATTGAAATCATCAAGACCACTTATTCAAAATAGAAATCATGTTTAGAGAACAAGCCTTACAGGCCACTGGGGGTGGATGGATGAGCCGCCTGCTACCCACGGCCACATGTGGCCTAGTCATTATCAAAATTGTGTAATGAGATGGACACTAGGGAAGCTAACTTTGGGCTGTACATAAAGTCTCTTAATTACATTGCCTGTTGCTCATCATTAACTAACTAGATACTTCTCAATCTGTATATATATAGACTGTATAGGCTATATATGTCTGTAAATCATTTGATCACATGTTCATGTTGTCTTAGGGTGACAAGACACTTCTTTTTCCAGTTGGTCCCCGATCCGCTACAGCCACAATGTTAAATGATAACCTCCTCCTCCATCTCCTCCTCTGAACAGATGAAAACAAGCAACTTGCTATTCACTTCATCAAATTAGTTCACACACAGTGGGGTACGTACTTATTATTGGGCCATTTTTGTAGCTTTAGTTCTGTCATTGAAAGTCGATGAACATGCATGGTGGGAGCATTGGGTAATTAAGTTGGGATTTTGGGTTCGTGATGAGTATCAAAATCGAGGGTCCCGTTGGTGCCAATTATCAACAAATAAATGCAGCGACATGTCATCCAAAAATAAGAAGTAAGACAAATATCTCTGTTTCTTTGCTTGCATTCGTTTGTTTCTAGTAGTAAATGAACAAACCTAAGACAAAATACATGGCAATATAATTACCGTGTATATCGCTGACACACTCCCTATCTACCCCCACAGTATGTAGTTACAAAAACATTATGGTTTTCATCTTGTAACACTTTGCGTGGGAAGAAGCCAAAAGTCTCCTCCCTATCTCTGCATCTTTTCACTAAATTGATGCCATTCGATTTTCTTCTATTATATATGGCACCACAGTGGTGATAATGATGCTGCAACAGGTTGCAGAACTGTAAAGCAACATGGCATTAGATTGTTGTTGTCTTCTTTCTGTAGTCTATACTCTATTGTACGCCATCATTCGTTTGTTTTCAAGTCTCCTCTTTAGGCTTTTAGCTCATTAATCAATTAGGAAATTTTGGCCACTGTAATAATAATATATATTTGGTGTCCCCATGTAGTATTAAAGTCCCACTAGGACTCTTCCAAGACACTAAATCCCAAAACCAAGATAGATTTATGAGATGCAGCATCATCATAACAATAATGTTGCTCTCCAAGAATACCTAAAGTGGGGAGCACCATTTTAGGGAACCCACACTCTTTTGCTTTGTTTTTTCTTTCTGGTGAGCAGTCAGCACTCAGCACCGTATCTCCTTCCCCCACACATGAAAACCAAAAACAGAAATCATCAAAGGCAATAATATATACTCTTATTCAGTTTGCCTTTTTCTTTTGTTTAGTTTTGTTTTCTTTTACGATATCAATATCCTAAAATTGGGAATAGTACAAAAGTAGTAGAAGATGCCACCTCCCATGTGATATATTAACCTCCTCAGCATGGAATTATGGAAAGACAACAAGAACACTTTTTTGGTTTAGAGTCCCTTTATATATATTGCATTATTATCAAAACAAAGCACGGAAAAGGGGAAAGCTGATGTGCATAGGTGAGGTAGAGATGCACGTTTCTCTCTCTAACTCTAACCTCCCCCCACTCTTCTACTACATTGGCACATTCACACATCACCATCTTTATTTTAATCTTAATCTAATCAACATCAACCTAATCTAATCTAATCTCACATTCATTTTTAGTCTTAAAGAATTATTCTAATTTTGAAATTGGAATGGCTCTTGGTTAATGACCAGATCCCACATTTAACTGACCAGTATTTTCTTTTGAAAAAGAAAAAAAAATGACAGGAACTCTTGACCTTGATTGCTTGTTTATTTATTTTTTTAAACTAAGAATTAAGCATAGGTAAGGCAAACCAACCAACCATGACCCAACAAAATATCATAATATAAAGGAACCGATCTTCTTCTTATTCATCCTTAAAGAATAAAGTGGGAGGAAATTTCAAGGAAAAGGGAAGTCACGAAAGATGGCTTTTCTCTTTATTATCTCATTATATGATGATATATGCCCACTACTAATTGCTTCACCCAAAGGAAATAAGACTAATGATAATAAGTGGTGGATGAAGACATCTCCCAATTTTGACCTGACCCCCACCTCCCTTAATATAGCAATGCTACTTTGGAAAGAGGTAGTCTATATCTATCTGTTATACTCCCTTAATTACTTCTCCTTGCCTATATTCACACCAGATGAATTGTCCATTCAACGTATGCAGCTAGCTAGCTAGAGTTTTCATCTGAGATGTGTATACGACTTTCTTTTTTCTGTCACAAATCAATCAGGTTTCTTTAGGTACTGTATTAATTAAAAAATGCAGCAATAATCTTTCTAATACAGAGACAGACAGGCTAACCCATTCCTAGAAAAAGAAAAAAATGCAAGTACTTGTTTGTGGAGTCTCACGTTACATCCTCTTTATTTTATGGGATGTTAGTTAGCATGGGATTATTCGACGAGAAAACAAAACAAAACAAAAGATAAATTAATTAACAACGACTCTCTCTAGATTAAATTATTGTGTTGATATTGAACAGAGAATAGTCTGAACCTTAATTATATTAATTAGTTCCCAAAAGATCTTAACACAGACATCATCATCATCGATCAGATGATACTAACATTTATCGGTATAATACAGTGAGGCGTCAATTATTAAGATTGAATACTACAAGCATTAATCAACACTCAACAAAGATAAAGTATATATAATCATTCTATATTAGACTTCCAAGCTGAGCAGCACTATTTTAATTTAATTATATCTGCAAACCTAATATATAAATTGTCCTGGCTACATGCATTGCTAACCCATTCGCCCTACTTTGATCCATCTGTTTATCTCTCTCTCTCGACTAGTAGAAAATTAATATATACACGATGAAAAAAAAATCTAGAGTGCCAGATTTTATTCCTGGTCATCCCCACACGCATTTGGCCCCTTCAAATTATTTACAGTATATAAGTTTCCCATTTGCCTTCAAAAGTATAACATTATGCACCTCAATGATATTAATATTAATAAGATATAGTTTTTTAAATATCTGACAACGTGCTCCAAGCCAATGCGTAGCAGCAGTTTAAGCAGACCTCGTGAAGTTGCGGGAAGATTCAAAGTGTTGATAATTGAATTGCATATATTTATATGTACGCTCGCTGTCTTGCCAATGAATTCTTCTCCAGACCTGACGGAGTCCGAGTATAAAATGCCAGGAATGTAACCTGCCGCGTAATAAGCAATGTTTACTTGATTAATGCAGTGGACTATTTACAGTTTGTGGTAGGCAAATCTGTACTATGTATATGTCCGTTTGCCGAGTAATTATCTTTGTCTTTTGCTTACTTTTAGTTGAACTTATCAATCAAAGGGTAGGTGGTTAGCTATAGCTAGTTGATTACTGGCAAAATGGCAATTCCCTCTTTTATCGTCTCAAAGCAGAGAAACGGGTAATAATGTTGATTTACCAAGAAAATACAAATTAAAAAAGAACCAAAATGGTTAACTTATAAAATTCTTTTTTCTTTTTGCCATCGGTTGGAGTTTATAATGGCCACACCTACAAGGGCCATATGGATGGCAATTTGGCTTATCCCTTTAGGTGGGTTTGAAGTCCACATCTGATCTAAAATTTCCATTGAATTTGGCTTCATCAATTGTCATCATCTTGCGAGACTTTATCCTCATAGCTCGTGAATTGGAATCCCTCCTTCCTCTATCTTATTTATATTTGGAAGTTGGGTTTACTATTGATGGTGATTACAGATTAGACAGATTCCACTACTTAAAGCTTGGGTGGTCGAGGGACTCACGTACGTACGATATTGACATTAACTAAATTAATACCGACTGGCCTTCCAAATACAATTTCTTATTAATATAGTTGAAAGCTAGCTACATAATTTAGATACTCCATTTTTAACAATTCTCAGCGTTTGAATCGGCTAAACTAACAAATGTGGCTGTTCCCAACTACTATTTCTTATGTCATGATCATCAACCCGAAAAGGGAAACTAAACTAGTAAAGCTAGTTTAACCCACGAACCATAATTATATTTATATTCGTATGCACGATATGTACCATAATTTAACAAGTAGATAGATGTCTCTTTAGTTTTCTTTAATAGAAAAACTTAGGCAAGCGGAAGGGGAGTCTGGAGTTAGCGGCTAAGGTACTGCCACTATACCTAAGACTAGAGTTCTTACGTGCCAAAACTAAATAAAAAGCATTCAAATTTTGATGTCTGTGGATAACTTTGAGGCCATTTAAAACAAAAGAAATAACATTTATAATTGTTTATTCATCCTTATCAAAATCTCTTTTACTCCTCTCATGCTAGTTGAGGTGGAACCTTCCTTGAACTGCATTATGGTAGAGCATTGTAAAATGGACTAGTGTTTCCTTAGACTCAGTATGGATTTCAGCATTGATCTGCTGCACCTCCTTGGCAAGTGAAATTTAGATCTGCTTCTCCCGTTGCTCCTCCCTCTCTAAAGTATCATGGATATCCTCTGGTCCCATGGAATTTCCTGCAAAATCCGGAGTGGTTAGTGTTGTAAAGTAAAGGAGGGACTTTGGGTCCTGCGGAGTACAGATACTGATAACTATCCCAAAAACCTCCCTTTGGCCAGAGGTGGAAGGATAATTGAGGTCGATATCGGTAATAACAATTTCACTCTCGTTTTTAAAGAGGGGAGTATTAAGAATATGGTCTTGCATATGAGAACACAGGTGTTGTTTCTATCAGATGTGTTCGTAGGATTTAGCTGGGTATGATTGAAGATGAAATCACATCTAGCCTTCCAGATGTACCAACATGCAGTAGCATGTATGTTGTTGTTCTAGTTGGATTTGCTGATGGCTGGAGCAAACCAAGAGTTTAGCCAATCTAGGAAATTTGTGGTAAAATCAAATTCCCAATGGTTTGGACCAAACAGATGGTGTCATACATAAGTAGCGGCAAGACATGACAAAAAAAAAAGTCATGTTTTTTTCTCCACTATAGCACATCTTGCAGATGGGGTCAATGTGGTGAAGAATGCTAGAAGTTTTAGCATTGGCTGGTAGTATTTCATGAGCACATTTCCATAAGAATATCTTAATGGCAGGGGCAACATCCATCTCCCACAGAGCTTCCCAATTACTTGTTTGGACATTGGTACCATAGAGAGTGTCCATTTTGGCTCTGTAGAGGGGTTTGACTGAAAATTTCCCTGAGTCAGTGAGCTTCCAGTGAATTTGGTCTTCCTCCCCATGATTGACAACTGTTTCAAGAATAGCTTGAGCATGAATAAGATTGGACCAAGCACTTATGAGTTGAGAATCCCATTCCTCATTCTCTTTGAGCAAGTGGGTGACAAGTTGGAGATCTTCTGGGCAGTTTGCTGGTTTTGGGAGAAGGGTGTTGAGGTTGAAGACCCAAATGTCATCCCATGTACCGATTCTCCTTTCATTATCAATCTTCCAGCAGCTATGTTGTTGTATATTACCTATACCTTTCAGAATGCCTTTCCAGATCCAAAAATCACCATCTTTAAGTTTGGTTTCCATGTTGAGAACATTCTTACCAAGGAGGCATACATTAACTGGTACTAGAGGGAGTCCTTATCTTTTTCCTGTCTCCAACCAATTTTAGTGATCATGGCACTGTTAAAATGCTCCACATTCATGAACCCCAATCCTCCAAGGTCAATAGGCTTGCAAATAGAAGTCCAAGCTTTTGGGTAGTAGCCCTTTGGGTTATTTATGGCTTTCCCCAGAAGAAATCTCTCTGGATCTTGTTTACATCTTCACAGGTTTGTTTTGCGAGTTTGAAACAGTTCATTGGATAGATGCTGGCAGTAGAAGTGACAGATTTAATGAGGGCATGTTTTCCAGCAGGGTTGTGGGGACATTTTTCCCCTTGAAGGTTTGGTATTCCTCTTTGTAAACTTGAGCAGACAAATTTAAGAATATAGTCATCCCAATTTTCTGTCTTTTATTTTTTATCTATCTATATTTTTTACTTTTATTTTTGCAATACTGTAATCATAAATGAACATTAAGAAAATTAAAACAAAAAAAACTTTATTAACAATAAATCCTACTTCTGTTGATAAAAGCTTTATCAACAAATGAACATCAATCTTTTTTTTTTTTAAAGAAATCATCAAACTCTAGTTTAGAGATTGTTATTAAAATCATCACCTTTACACAAATTGTGCGCTGAAATAACAACCTTTAGTCAAGAATCGTTAATCGGACTTAGAATTTTACGGTTTTGGGAAAATTCGATTCTCTCATCCGGTTCAACTTGATTCTCAAATTCTTGCCTCAACTCATGGGTCGTACCAGTCTAAAAACTGTGGGTCTTACTATCATGCACCCAGGGTTATTTTTAAAACGTCTAGATTATTCCCGTAGTCTTAAACTGTTCTAGAAACAACTAGAATTCCTAGAAAACCTAATTACTCTCTCATAAATAACCAAAAACAACTTGTACGATCTCATTTTCATACTTCATTCAAAGATCATATTCTCCCGCACACGACATATTTTATCTCCACCCGGAAATCTCTATTAAAGCTACAAATGAAAAAAAAAAAGAAAAAAAAAAACACAATGTTGTGCCACTTTATAAGCAACAAACATAATGATGCATTTATATCATAATGTTTCCTTGGATAAGCAACACAGGTAAATATTGCATTTTTGGTAAGTGACAAGCATATGAATGCATTATCATCATAATTTTTAACCGACGCATCACTTTTACAAAGTATGCAACACACCTTCAAGGTTATGCATTATTTTCTCAATGACGCATCATACAGGACACCTCTGTTAAGTGATGAATTCGCAGCAACATGCATCACTTTCACCAAGTATGCATCACAAGAGATGACGTATCATCTTCTCAATGACGCATCATAAGGGCCACATCATTGCCTAATGGTGAACTTCAGTACAAGATGCATCACTTTATCAAGTGTGCATCACAGGCTTAAGCAGATGCATCAATGATACATCCCTGAGTACGCAATAGGAGGATGCTTTATCTCTTTTAATGAAACATCCTAAAATATGTGTCATATGAAATATGCTGGAATTACAATTTTTTTCTCTAAAACCCCATACATTAAAAAATCAAAAGAGAGTTTATAGCTCCTATAGAAAGTTAATTAACATTGTGGATAATATATGCACTCTAAAAATATCGTGGATAATAATTGTGCCCTAAAAACACTATGGATAATAGATGCACTTGAGAAAACATTGTGGATAATAGCTGCATTCTGAACGAACGACGAAAATAAAGAAAATTGTTTAGATAATAAAAGATTCTAGAAAATGAAAACTTGGTATTTGTATTTATGCTCGTTGTGTTGGTCTTTTAAAAATGTTTTTGAATATTTAAAATTTGTCAAATTTCGACTTATTATTTGTGAAAAAACATTATATTTAATTTTGTTTGAAAATTATACCCCTGACGATGAGATTTTCTACTCACAAAGGTATTCCTTTCTTATTAATATATCTTATTTGATCACATCATCAAACGTCTTTATTCATATGATCATTTTTGTACGGTTTATTTCAATAAATATTTTTGTTACAGGAAGAACAAACGTGATTCGAGGAGTGCGAAAATCTGTGTCGACTCACTAACTTGACTAATTTGTACAAGTGTCTACTCGCTAACTAGACTGATTTGTAAAATGAGTCAAGTTTTCTCTTAGTACCCTTTCACCCTAACTGCCTATTAATCCAACCTCTAATTAAGGAGATGATCACAGTTATTCCTATTCTGTCGCGTCATCGCTCGAAACACCATTAAACCCTAAAATTCAAATGTAGCCGATGACTCCTCATATACTGTAATATCATCAAAACTTCGACACTTTCCCTTCAAAATTTGTCCACAATGGTTGGTCATGAGTTTCTCTGGTTTCGAAAACCAATAATCTTTGCAAACGTACCCGATGTTAAGGAAGAAGATACAAGTTAAGAGGTTAAGAAAAAACTTTATCTCAGTTTAGAACTGCACTTGCAAAATTTAGATGAACTCTATTGTCGAAGCAGATATCCAAACTAGAAGCAAAGAAGCTTCCAAACCAAGGTCTGAATCAGTATTGAAGTTGTACTTATCTTGATAAATGCGCAGTTTCTTTCATTTCACAAGGTCCAAGAGACAGCTGCATGAATCAAATCCCAAGTTACTTTTTGAGAACTTGATAGATGGTTATGTTTCTAAGATTTGGCTAAAGCATATACCTGAAAATTTATCATGTTGAAAAGAAATTTGTATGTATATGTATATATATATATATATATATATATATATTAGCACTAATTAGAGATGTTGTTTCTGAAATATGCTCTTGCGACAAGAAATTGTAGTGTGTCGACGAGTGATCACCATACCTTATATCCTTTGGAGTCGTATCATATATATTCACCCTCAAAACCACAATGTCTGCACATAAACACTAACCACAGTGTATTCACCCTCAAAACCACACTAATCCCATCAAATGGTTGCATGTATGTGCTTACTGAATAACGATAAAATGGTTAATGCTAAACTAGTCCCCTCGTTTTGTTTTTTACCTTTCTTGATAGAGAGAATTAAAAAAATATCCATGTGGGGAAATGCATTTAATAAAATGTTTATGTTTCTTCATAATTTATCTAATGCCCATGTCGTTATGTTTTCCGTCCGGACCCACCATCTTAGTAAAATTTCGTTTACTTAGTCAATTTCTCATAAAACGAGATGAGAAGTTAGTGGTCAGAATTACAAATTTACCCATTGGCCTAAAAGATCAAAATGTCATCTGCTACCGTCCACACGTTTAATTAATCGACGGCGCAAGATTCAATTCATCAGATTTTTACACGTGTTTAAGAAAGTCTATCTTACCGCTTAATAAAGAGTCTAGGGTTTGGGTTATCACTTAGTCTTTCCGCCTCCTCTTCTCTTCTATTTCTCTGTGCATCTTTCGTCTCCTTCCTCCTTCTATTTCTTTCTCTTCTTTGATAAGTGTATTCAAAATCATGATAAGTATAATTCGTGATTTCTATTGGGATCTCCTATATGCGCATAACTCATCTTAATACATATTCTATCCTTATTTTATCGAATAAAATGGATCTTGGGTTATGTATGATGTCTAAAATTGAAGAGTCAATGGCAGCATCAAAAGCTAGGTCCAAAAAAGGTTGAAATTGGTTGTATCAATTGTGCAAACATGACGAGAAGTATCGAGACAGAGCAACAAAAGATTATCAAAATCCTGATTATGAACTGAGTTAGGTCATTCTTTTAAGTCGTTACTCCTCCTGGTGTTGTTGATCTTAGTTATAAAGCTGTTCTTATCCGAAACACAAAACCCTAGCTGTGAGGTATATAAATTTCTCATTTCTTTGGTTCTTTATTTCTCGGCGGTGATTCGTAATCTGTGAAGTATATGATTGCTCCTTTCATAAGTTTCTACTTTTAGTTCAAGGTTTTGCATGAGATGGTGGCCAAATTGGTGTTGATTTCCTTCCATTGTTGGCTTGATATGGACAAAATTTTGGGGGTTTGTTATGAACTAAAATTAATTCTGAAATGGTATTGGAAAGTGGTGTCAGTGATGGGTCAATTTCAATTGCAGTCAGCGGTGTTTCTTTGTTACATACGGTATGATTCAACTAAACTTGGTGTTGGCCAATGGTGGTTGATTGAGTATTTTGTTGTTGCTGGAGTTATCATCAAACAAATGAGATGTTTGAATTCTGATATTGTACAAGGGAACAAGAAATAACGGGTTCTCAATTATATTAATTTGGGTTCGAATTTGGTTTTATATAGACTGATTTTTTTTCTTCGAGAAATCAAATTGAAGGTCTGATTTTCCAGTCGTTCATACAAGTGATAATATATGGGAATTGTGTGTTGGCTGAAATAAAAGTGATATTTTGCTTGTCTTAGGTCACGATTGGATTAGAAACTGACTCACTAACTCAGTCCTAGTTTAATGATCCAGGGGCTAGAATGCCATTTAACATGACTGATTTAGTGCCACCTATTCACTAACGGCCGTTAGCCGAAAAAGGACAATTTATGGGACTTAAATAAATTATGAAAAAACGTAGGCATTTATTAAATTTATTTCTGAATATGGGCATTTTATTAAGTTTACCTTTTCGATAAATCATGTACACGAACTTGTGAAAAGAAAAGAGCTTATGATTAAAGAAATACTACAATTTATACAGTGTCTAGAACCACGGCTTTCTTGTATAATGCAAACACTCACACAGCTTGCCATAAATGATCCATCACAAGAATCAAAGGAACAAATACAGAATGATATTTACCGTGAAAAACAAATGAAATTATCATCATATACGTACTGTAAATATTAGTGGTACCATTACGTGATTGACCCGGCAATTCCTTGATTGCCGTCCCCTCGATCCGCTCCTACCCAACAAATTAAATGTCACATAGAAGTAATGGTAGCGATCCCCAATTTTAGCCATTTCTCCGAGACAGGATTTAACGCGTGCTTTTGAATTATGATAATCAAAAAAATAAAACAATGCTTTAAGGAAGATTTATTTTATGCACGCGCCATTGATGAGGCAGACACAGAAATGGCAAAGAGTGCTAGCAAGATTACTTCACGAACAATTTTTAATTTACTCCATCTACATTTGTAATTAAGCACGAAGATAAAGATAAAAATACATACAGTACAATTGTGATTTTTCACAAAATGAATCCCAAATTTTTCAAATAAATCATAGGCCTAATTTTAATTTGAGTGACAAAAGAATTGCTACAGTAAAGCTTGTAGTTAGCTAGCTAGGACATGAAGATTTGCAAGCTAGCATTCTTTGCAGCCTTGCAAATGGGACAATAATCTAGTTTGGATTCGCATTCTTTGCAAAGACACAAATGCCTGCATGGCAACACTAACACCGAAACCTCATTCCTTTCGCAAACCCTGCATGATTTTTTGATGGTGCTGGTTCCCTTATTGTCCTTTGCATCTACTAATTTTCTTTTCTTATCTTCTTGATTATGTTTTCTTCCATGACAACATGATTGAGCATCATCATCTAAACCTTCAATTACTAAACCATCACTATCACCAAATCCTTCTTTTTGATCATGATTACTGGTAGTATTTGCTGTTAATAATAATTCACCTCCAGCTTCAACTCCTGATTTGTTATTGTTCTGGAGAAGAATCTGTTGAAGAGTAGATTTAAGACTAGAAGCAATAGCTTCATTATTCTTAGCAACATTGAACCAAACTTGATTCTCTGCGTTTAACTGTTTTAATTTCTCTTCAAGCTCTGCATTTTTTCGTCCTGCATTCTGTAGCTCTGTCTCTTTCTCTGCTAGCCTTTTCAGAACTTGTTCTTCCACGGCCGACACCAATGATCTACATTGTCTCTTCTGTGTTTCTTCAATTACTGATCTTAGTTTTTCATTCTGAAAAATTATCAACAGAAATATATTCAGTAAAAAATACTATACATACATAATTAAATTTTTTTAGTGAAAATATGAATTAAATTACTTACGTGGAGTAGGATCAATGCGTCGATTTCGAGGTTTTGGTGGTGGAGGAGACGGTGATGATTAGTGTTCATCAGTAGATCTTGTTGTGATCCCATTGGCGCCGGAGAAGAAGTTAATACAGATGATCTACCGCTGGTACTGGTTCCAGCTGATTCATGATGCTGGTGTAATCTGTGATTGTTGGTTTCTTCGTAATTAATAGAAATCCCTGTATTTGAAGATCCGCCAATATTTATTTGTTGAAGCTTATTTGAATACCTGAAATTCTGTTGTTGTTTTTGAAGTAAGACATGATCATTTTGTTGTTGGAGATGGAGATAAGATTGATGAAGCGTTGGTGGCATGTTATGATAATGATCGTCAGAATCCAGTCTGTTTCTTTTTCTTGATGCGGATAAATTGCATGTTAATTCACTCTCAGCTGCCAAATGATCACCACTCACCACCCCTCCGTTAATAAGATTGCTCTGTTGTTTACCAAAGTTGGTATAAGTATTTCCGATCACATTCCCAGGAAGAGGAGTACTAATCTGATTGTTGTTCTGATGAAACTGATAAAAATCATGTTGTTGATGAAGATCTAAGACATTATTTTTGATAGTAGACCTGAAGATATTAGCTGGGTATTGAGCTTGAACGGCCATCTCTATAATGAAAATAATATATGTGACTTCTCTTGTTAAACTTCTTCTCTTGTGCAACAAAACGTTGGAAGGGGGAGTGGGTTGGTTTTATATGCAGCGTATGAGAGGGAACAAGAAACGGTCTTTTCAGATAAATACAATATACAAAAATAAATAGTAATATTAAAATTGGCTTTTAGCAGGGGGTTACTGTGGGGCCCACAGGAAGGTAGAAATTGGTCAGAGAGGGTGTGGGGCTTACTTGTTGATTTTATTGTTGTTGTCGGTGGTGGAGGAAGCATTCACATTTTCACACTACATACGTTTTCTTTTAGCTTTCTCTTACTCCTCCCCTGTTGTTACTTTTAACTTTGGCATTTTTTTCTCTTTTCTTTGTATTGATGCTATGCTGGTGAGTGGGGTCAAGATTCAGTACGGTGTAATCAATATACAAAATTGAAAAAAAAACTGATAAACAGTCAAAACGACTTTATTTCTTACTGTATCCGTTTGGTTTTCAGAGGATGTGGAAAAAGAAAGATGATTCCCTGTAATTATAGAGATGAATGAAAACAAGAAACAATAAAGAAAGGAAAGGTCCAAAGAAAACAAACTTAGATAACACGAGAATCGAGCCGAGGCGGAAAGTGCGTTGTGCCCACTCCACCACGACTGACTCTGTCCATTGTCTCGCCATCCATCTATCTATTATTATCCCAAACAACATCAACGTGAACGAGGGCTTTCATTGCTTTTACCCGTGCATTGCGTATCTTTTCTTTTTCCTCTCTCTGTTTACTATTTCTTCTATCTTTCTTTCTTTCTGACTTTATCATCGTATCTGTTTATTGCTGTTTTATAGGAGTATTTTTTTTCCTTTTCAGTTTTTGAGGGGGTCCGTACTTGTTGAACTTAGCTCTAAAGATATTACTATTATTATTATTCTCGTATGATATGATAAACAAGTAACTGTTGATGCTTTGTGCTTTCCTTATTAAAGAAACGAGGAAAAGCATAAACCTGCTAATTACTTTAAAACAAGTAATCAATTGGGGGGATAAACTATCATGCTAGCTAATGGAGCCCCCCCTACATATTAAAGGGATAATGATGGTTTTCTCACAAGAGCACCATGATTTGTTGTGAAGAAGATGAGGAGTAATTTGTGCTCATCAGCGCACATGTATTACGTGGTTAATACACATCTGTGAACCTTCGTGCGCCTTCTTGTTATTCTCTTTTTGAATTATTTGGTCTCGATTAGATGGTATCATTTTGGACAAGTAAAGTCAAGTAAAGAAGGATTCTAATATTCTTTCCTTCTCCCCACCATGACAAACTGGTACACGTATTTTCAACTTATTAATATTATCAAATGGTTTGTGAAGAGAGTCAAGAAAGCACCACGCTGCAAAACCAGCATTAATGGCCTGCCTATGTATCTACCGTCTGACTTTATTTAGATTCCTCATGATCATCTTTTTTTAATTACAAGTTAAGTATAAACCCCTTAATAATTGTCCTGTCCATTTAAACTAACACAAATCAAATAGAAATGCACTACTTTATTTGTTTGACAATTTTGACTAGATTATGAAGCAACAGCACTTACTCATGCATCATCCTTTTTTTCTCTTTTAAAATTTTTATTGTTGGGGGATTCATAATTGTGCAACCAAAAATGTCGTCTTCATCACCATTGCCAGCTAACCGTATATGCATAGCATGTTAGAATTATCAGGCAGCAGGCCCCTGCTTGAGTGTCCAAATCCTTATTAATTGTTACCTGCTTACCAAGTCTCGATACGCACTGCTTAGCCATCAAGGCACGACAGACAGTTATTGCTTATACCCCTCTGCTCGTAACGTGCATATCCTGCACCAGTTTTAATCCGATCAACATGATGGCATGGTTATGACTTAAGCGGTACTATAACAGCACCCCTATACCTAGATAGTTGAGTTGGTCCCTTGGTGAATTCATTTTGTTGGTTTTTGAATCCGTGATTCTGACTTGTGACTCCCTACCTAGCTCCTTACTGATGTGGTTGCTGTACTGTTCTACTGCTCATTATAATTAAGTGGGAGGAATCTCTCGTCTCTTTAAAGGTTGTTTTATAGATGGGGGTGCGAGATTGTATTTGACTAGCAGCCCCTCTTGACATACATTGTACTTCTTTTTGTCCGTCTCTCTTTTAAAAATTGTATGTCGACCGATATCTCATGTTCCTTGGAATTTATAATGGTGCAGAAATTTAATTAGTCTTAATAGGGCCACCTATATTTCTCTTAGTGCTAGATCACCACATGGTACATGCATATTAGTTAGTTAGTTCCCAGTTTGCTCCTTCCATACGATTGAATAGATTTGAGGATGATAATGATATGTGAACTAGACAGATGCGTGAAAGATTATGGAAAAATAAATAAATAAATACTCAAAATGAAGTTTGATGTAGTTTTGGTAGATAGACACCAAGTCTCTATCGTTTATCAACTTATTCCGATTCGTTCATCTTTTATGTTCCAAAGTTATATATTTTGTATTATATAACCACTAATTGTCAATCATATCTTCGATAAAGACTAAATGTGATGTGCAGTGGCTGGTGCTCCACGTTTGGGTTGGGTGTGGATCAAGTCCAAATGACTAAATTAATTCAGCAATTCCAAACAGTTTTATTTTTATTTTATTTTTTGAAATAGGGGATTTTTTTTTTGGCAATTCCAAACAGTAATGAATTGATGCATGTGCACCGTTCTGTCGTCAGAGGTGCATGCTTCTCTTGTACCTAGAGCGATCCTGTAAGATCAAGCTTGCCCAACTTCACTATTCGACTCTGTTGCATGAAGACTTAGCCTCAGGCTCGGGCTCGGGCAAATGAGTGTAACGTTACGAAGTAGCTAGCTATTTTTTATTTCTTAACCATCTTGTTTAACCGTGTATTAGGAATTATTTAAATGTACATATTTGCGTAACGTATATAAAAGGACAGGAAAGTGGTGGTGACCGATGAGATGAGTGATGGCGTCAAGGGAGTGGATGGATATGGATGTCACACCCAGAATGGATTCGGTGTCTTTCTTGTGTGTTGTGATGAAAAAGGTTAAAATGAAAAGAGAAACAAGCAAATATCGACATATTGTCCAACCAACCAACCCTCAATCGGACTCTCTTACATGTGATGATTCTTCTCCCATTATCTATCTATCTACCTGTCTATATACCCACTAACTCATTGTAAAAACAAGCGATATTAATTGTGTCTGCTTTGATGATAATTGTACGTGTAGATAGCGATAAGAAACAGAAAGATGCGTCGGAATTTAAATTTAGAAACAAATTATATGGTTGCTTTTTCTCTACTTTGCTTTGTTCCTTCCATTCATTTCCTGTGAAACTGAAAAATCGATACACATCCATCAATAGAAAGACAAACAAATCTAGGCCATCTTAGCTTTGTTTCATCCCCCATATCCATCCATTATGGCCAGTGACATGTGCACATACGATGCGTAATCCACCACCATTACTGATTCCTTTCTCTTTCTTTTTTGTTGTCATTTGTGTTCATAGAATTAACTTCCACGTCCTTTTCTCATTGAGAACGTACCCTACCCTATGTCAGTGCACCTCTTTTCCACTCTGTCTATAATCTAGAGTTAATCTTGGAATAAATCTATATCTACAAGCATCATTGATTTTGTCTCTATTTACATTTATCTTCATACTTAATAACTCGATCAATGGGACGTCTATGTATTTTTAATTAACGACAACAAAAGCATATTTAGTGGCCGTCTACGCCTTCCTATAGTTATAAATCAAGGTAACTAGGCCACTAATTGAGTTTATCGTTCTGTTTTTGAGTTTATCAACAAAAGTATACATAATTTCTAATTATTATTATCGCACCGATGATGAAAGTATACTTTGGAACTAGTACCTACCTACATGTTAATATTAGGACGTACCACTTTATTGACTCATTAATTCAAGGGTTTTCCTTGTTGGTTGGCCAACTAATAGATCACTACCAAGGCATAAGGTAAAGCAATCAACATAGAAGTAAAGAAGAAAAAAGAGAAAGAAAAAACTTGAACAACAGTAATGTGATCACCATCATCATCGTTATAGGACTACAGGAGCATATCTCCACTAGATCTTTTTCTTTCGTTTGGATTTACTCACCACTCTTTTCTTACTTTTTCACCACTCTTTTCTCTATTTATGGGTACTCTGCTTTCACCGACCCCCACCACCCATCTTGAGGTTGAAACATGCATGGGATTAAACATTTTGGAGTGCGTAGTTCAATTTCATAATTGATTAAGATTACTTGTCTTTTCTTACCGGGTAAAGATAAATAATTTCGTAGCTGAATTGATTAAAGATTCCTTACCCTTTTTTCAGATAAATATATATATATAAAAAAAGGGACGATACACTATTCCAGAGTTCCAGTGGTACTAAAATAAATTTATTGATTTTTTTGACCATAAGCCATTAAGGAGATCGGAGAACATTTTTAATGAGGGCCCCCAAAAAAGAACAGACTAGTCAGAGAGATCTTATTAAGGGGGTGGGGCTGCTGCTCAGTGGTCACACATGAACACTATATATATGTACCACCACCCATACACATCTGTACAAAAATATAATAAGACGGGACATGGAATACATATATGCATCTTATGATTCGGGTATCTGACTGTCCTCCACTTCTTTTTTTTCTGCTTCGAAATATAATAAAGATCCCATTTACAGAGTCCTATTCTTCTTTCACTGGGCAAATAATTAGAGAGAGGAGTATTGCTATTGCATTTCGTAAATTTACCATTTCCCGGTTTCATTTTCATCAACTGTCGCGGTGAAGACGTTGAAGATTGGTTGAGTTTGTAACTTACAAAAGAAAAAAGAGAGTTAAAAACGAGAATGGCAAGTGGGGCATGCTTCTTTATGTTGAAGCCCTTTTTTCAAGAAAGAAGAAAACGAGATCTTTTATTGATTAGTTCTGGGAAAAAAGTATTGTCCGCAGACACAGACACAGACTAACACACACTCCGTATCAGGTACGTATCTATTTTTTCACGTATATATTAATTAATTAATTAAATACTACACATGTTCCACCAACTGCTGCTGATGCCGAAAATTCCAGATTTTACTGCCTGTTCAACCCATTCTCTTTCTTTCTTTATGTATTTAATTAATTAAATAATTAAGAAAGGGAACAAAGAAAATGCCGTTGTGGGTGGGTTTATGCCGTGACTTTCACTGACATCAATCCCATTTCATCGATCAACCCGTCAATCAGTCTATAAATGTACCATGCTCCAAATCTAGTTTCCGGAAAAAGAAAACATTAAATAGAAAGCAAACAAACAGTGACTCGTTAGTTTAGCTCGTCACCACGCATTCATTATACTTGTTGCTCTAGCTGCCAGGAGGAGGACCACTATCCGCATCGCACTGTACACTAGTCTCTTTCTTTTGGTAAACTGCAATGGTACTTGCCGCTTCCTATTCACCTCTTCCCGAACTGTAATTTTGTTAAACAGGTTTGGACAAATCTCAGTTTCAAAGTTCAGCTACATTGGTGATGCACCTCCAGAACTAAGGATGCATGTAGTATGATTCAGCTCGGTTTTTGACTTGAACCAGAACTGAAACCGATGAGCTCGGCTTTAATGATTTGAAAACTTCTGTTACTTTTAGTCAAATTCGGTTAATTTAGCTAAACCGATAAAAAGAAGTTAAATCTTTAAGTTTGTCAAGGAGGAAGAAACACACATAGTGATCGGACAGATGAGATTCATGATGAATTTTGTAGATGTTCGGTATCACAACAAGTCAAAATTATTTTACTTTCTCACTTAACAAAAAAATACAGATTAAGTATTATAGTAAGAAAGAGTTCGTTCCACGAGAGGTATTCTTTTTTTGTAAGTTAAAATGCATTCAAAAGACTAACTTAGGGAGTTAGTAACCCTTACATCATTGCTAGTAGAGCCTTCTAATGCTGGATTAGGATTTCCATCCCTTGCATTAGATGTATCTATTTCTAAACTATGCAAAATACAATTAGGTGGAGTACTGATCCAATCGACATTGTTAATGAAAGTTTTTGCCTCTTTTGCAAGAGTATCTGCCACATTGTTACCTAATCTAGGAATATAGAAAAACCCAAAAAGTTTTGACAGCAATTAAATTCTCTTTTAACTTCATCCATGATAACTTGATTCTGCCAGGAAATTTGGGAACACTAGTACAAACTGACCCTTTTGCAACGCCAAATTGGCGTGTCCATAGGGGTTTAGACATGCCGTTTTGGTTTGGACTTGGCGTGGTTTCTTCTCGCGTGGTTTTAGGTATGATGGCGTGGCTTTAGGTACTCTATAGCAACGTCGACCTTGCCTGTAACAGACACGCCAAAAACCATAGGCGTTGCTATATAGTGTCCCAAAAACTTAAGTACTGGTACCCTGTAGACACTCGATTTATTGTTTTGGCGTGGCTATTTGGTTCACTATAGACACGTAAATTGCTTTTGGCGTGGCTATTTGGTTCACTATAGCCACGCAAATTGCTTTTGGCGTGGCTATTTGGTTCAGTATAGACACGCACTTTGTTTTTTGGTGTAGCCATTGGTTATCCGATAGACACGCCATATAGGTTTAACGTGGCTATATGTTATGTTTTAGCCACGCCAATTTCAATTACCTTCATCCACGTGGCTGTATTAGGAACCATTGATTGTTTTTTAAGATGATGCAATATTGACCGTCAAATTAGATGCATCCTACACCGTCCACATGTAACGTTGTGAGCCGTTCATTGGATATCCTATAGACACGCCATATAGTGTGGCTATATGTGATGTTTAGCCACGCCAAATTACAATTACCTTCATCCACGTGGTTGTATTAGGAACCGTTGAATCTTTTTTAAGATGATGCAATATTGACCGTTAAATTAGATGCATCCTTCACCGTCCACATGTAACGTTGTGAGCCGTTCATTGGATATCCTATAGACACGCCATATAGCGTGGCTATATGTGATGTTTAGCCACGCCAATTTATATTTGTTTAACGTGGCTATATGTTATGTTTATCCACGCCAATTAATCTCAAATCGTGTGTCTTACGCGTGTGACGCTTCTAAGCCATTCATATATGACGCATCTTATATTTTAGAAACTTGTGGTTAAATCTGAAATTCATATATGCCAAAAATTCATATTATTATTAATCACACAGTAAAAAATATTGAGCTTTGGTCTAACAGTTTGCAAAAGAAAATATTAAAGAGCATTTATCCAAAAATCATCAGTTTTTCTTCAACTTTTTTGATGGTGGTGTCTCTGCATCCAATGGATCAGGTTGTGACATTCTCAACGCGCCAAACCTTGTTTTCCTGTGTTGGTATGCCTGATCTACACTTTGTATATATAACCTTCTTCGCGCCTTTTTAGTCTTCTCAGTAAGCATTTCAGAGGCTGCATGACTCTCGGAATGTTGATTGACTGCTAGGTGCTCCTTATTCTGTTTATTATCTGCTAGGCTGCTAGGTGTTCTTAGATCACTGTCCAATTTCTTCTCAGAATCTAACACTGGTTCTGGTTGCTTATGAGGTTTTCCATGCTGTGGAGTTTCATGCAGCAAGAGATTAAATGTATTATATATATATTCTAAATCCAAGGCGAATTCGTCTGTCATGTGAATTCTCAACAATAGACAGACAAAAGTCATTTTTCCAACAATGTAATAAAGCCAACTTCACTGAAGGCCGCACCATTTTTCACAACTGACGCCCATAGTAAAATCCGTAACCAAATATCTTTATTCAGTAGATTAATTTTCTAATTTACACTGGCATTCATGTTCCATTTAGGTGTTAATATATTTCTGTCTCGTACTTATTCTTTAATCAAACTGAATACATGATTTATGTAAAACAATATATATATATATATATATATATATATATATATATACTTGATTAACAAAGCAAAAGAGCTAAGAAACTAACCTTGTCATCAGAGATGGTACAGTTATCTTTCGGCCATGCCACAAAACTATCTTCAGCTTCCCCTAATAACTTAAAGTCACCACTTGGTTCGGTTAACACGAACGATAGAACTATAACCTCCTGAATATTGACAACATAATAGTGTTTAGGAAGATCTTCTCCATGTATTTTCTGGTTAGGCACCGTAGGTAAAATACTGCCTCTAGCAACGACGTTTCCCCTGGATCCATTTCAAAAGTCGTATTTTGCTTTCTGCGGAAATATGAGGCATATGAACATCATATAAAAAGAAGATGCTAGAATTAACAATATAGATTTACGAAGAAAAAAAAATCAAAAAAAAACATACTCCATTAGATGTATTAGCCAGAGGTTCTGTCATAGATGTGCACGATTTCTCTGGAGATATTGAAGGATTTGGTTGGGAATTACTGGTAGAGTTCTGCATAAGATTAGGAGACTGCTTCAGAAGGGTTGCTACATGCAGAAGACTTCCGTAGAGAAGTAGTTGGTTGGGAATTACTGGTAGGGTTCTGCATAAGATTAAAAGAGTTAGTTACTTTTGAAAGTTACACATATTTCTATTTTTCTAGGTTCTCTAATTTACACTTGGATCGTTGATTCATATAATTGATATCATCTTTGTGTCTCATATATCCTTCATAATTAATTAATACGAACTAGATAGACTGGTTTATGTATATTCGACTTACAAATCAAACAAGCCAAGCAACCAACCTTCTTAACAGGCTCGGTAAACTTAAAACCATACTTTGGCCAAGGAATCGCTTTTCCAAGAGTTTGTCCTAATGTTTCCATACTAGCAAATCATACGTGTAGACATAAATTCGGTTTTATTACTTCCTCAATCAGGATTTTGTGGCAATCATCCTCCACCCCATCCTTTCCATGTAATTGTTATTTTCCTGTTAACAGAAAAGCTTTACCTCTAGTAAGGACATTTGCCTTAGACAGCTCGTCAAAAAGGTAGCACCTTATACCCTGCGGAAATATATGGCATATGAACATCTTCAAGCAAAAACTTCAAAACAACTTGAGATTTAAAATGCATGTAAAATAAAACAGATACCGGAGAAACTGCTTTAGTTGTCGTGATTTCAGATTGGCTCCGACTATGTTGAGCTTTTGATGTCACATCCAGAGTATGTTTCCCCGAATTTTGTTGACTTACCTGCAGCAGTAGAGTAATATTCCATATTCGGGAAACAAATATACCAAATTCCACCGTGAATGACACAGATGAATTGAATAGGTAACAAATATACAAGGTTCTCCAAAATACACCCTAGCATCCGTGATTCATATAGTAGTTGATAGCATATTTGAGACTCATATGGCCAACCAGCAACATGGTATTATTAAAAGTGTCAACTTAAAATGCAGACGTTACAGGCTCGCCAAGTAACAGAGACTCAAATGATTAAATCTTGAGAAGCCTTGTATATATATATGATTGACACAACATCGTCGATCAAAGTAGAGTTATTAACTCTCAATCAAAATCCAACCCAAACAATAACTAAAACCCTAGAAAACAATTAGCATCGGTAAGTTTTTTTATTTATTTTGTAAAACCTAAGTAACTAGTAAAACCTAACTAAGTAACATGAAAGAAAGATCCTTACCTAAATCTTAAAATAGTTGATGCATGTAACTTAAGCCTAAAACATTATTGTTGTAACAAAATGAAATCACATCTCATCGTACAACCCGTGATTGTCATTAACTTGTTCTTTTATACAGCCGAATAAAAACCCTAATCATGCTTTAACTAGTAAACCTATAAGATCTAACATCTGATTCCATAAAATCAAACAAAAAATCTAACATAAATTTAATATTCATTCGATAATGGGTTGTAGAAATATTACCAGCAACAAAGATCGAGTTTAAAGAGGTAGATTCCTTGTAAAGATTAGAGATAGTAATAGAATAAAAACCCTAATCATGCTTTAACTAGTAAACCTATAAGATCTAACATCTGATTCCATGAGATCAAACAAAAAATCTAACATCAATTTAATATTCATTCGATAATGGGTTGTAGAAATAATACCGACAACAACGATCGAGTCTGAAGAGGTAGGTTCCTTGTAAAGATTAGAGATAGTAATAAAATTATGATTTCATAGAGAGAATGAATCGAGTAATAAAAACTGAAAAAGTAGATCGAACTCATCTTTCTTTTTCTTTTTGGAATTTAACCAAACCATCAGGTGGGAATTGATTTTCCTTTTGAAATCATCCCGCCCAGTAAAATTCATTTTCATCACCCGCCAAACAAAAGATTTTTGGTTTTTTTCTTTTTTTTCTTCTTAATTTTTGATGTGTAACCAATATGGTTAGTTTCCTTATTTTATGAGAGAAAATATCGTAGACAGTTATGATAAAATTGTTTCCCAAATTTTTTGAAATTTAGTTTCCTATCTCTAACCAACTCGAGAAGAGGCTATAGAAAAAAATTACTTTCCTATTTCGAGTAATATTTTCCTTAATAATTTTAAGCTGGGTTGTCTCCTGCATTATTCTTGGTTTATGGAGGAAACGTATGATTTTGAATTATTAGTGGCACATATGTAGGAAACGTATTATTCTAATCATACAGTAAGCTACTAAAGATAAAGAAACTAAACCCATCCATTTTCAAGTTCATCATTTCCAAAAACATAAAAGTTCAACGTGAATCATTCATCACATAAATGTCAACCTATCTATCAGCGTAAAAAGCCTGCATCTAGTGCAGTACTTAAAAAATAAATACAACCACCACTGAAAACAAAATGGTCAGACGAAATGCTTTATATTTAATAATATGTAAACTAAAAGTTCACACATCAAAAACCCTGTTTAAAAAGCAAAGAACTTGTTAGATGAGTCTGGTTCTTTGTCAGATTAGTCTGGTTCTCATCCAAATCCACGCAGAGATCATTGTCATTAACATCGTCGTATAGCAGTACTTTACTTTCAATAGCACTTTACTTGTTCAAACTTGTATTTTTAAAAGTATTGGCAAGGAGATAATAAGATCAGACCTAAAGTGATAAATTGATTCTTATTGTTTACAGGGGGGGACAACTGTATTTTTCTACATTTCCTCTGTTCTTTTAGCTAATTATATTTATTTTTCCAAAAGAATGCACTCCTCATAAATAAATAAATAAATTTGCAAGAGTATATAGCATTCTGTAAAGTCTGTAAACTTGTAAATAATTATCTGATTTATTTCATGATTCTAATCCTAAATAATAAACGAATTCATAAACATCACCTTCTTCTAAATAACAAAATTAGCAAACGAAACAAGAAATGAAAACAACTTTCAAAGCGTCCAAAAAAAGAAATCGATAAATCAAACCCTATCGTCAACAAAAAATAATAATAAAAAATATTAAATGAACCATTCCCCATCTTCAAACAATTCTTCTCGCAATGCTGAGGTGAACGTGATCACTCCAACCAGCAGGCTTGTGCGCCTTGTCATCCTTAGATTTGCAATTTTATGCTTCATCAGGCTCCACATGCTTGTTAAGATCATGCTTGTTAACTTTTGGATCCTCTGGCATATCCGGAACATCGGGATCTTTATCAATAATTTCAATAATAGAAGCAGGAACATCAGCATTCACAGTAGGAAACTCAGCATAAGCAGGAACATCAGCATTCTCAACACTACTGATTACAACGTCTAGAGGAACACCAGGAATAACATCAGCATAAATAGGAACATCATCATTCTCAAAACTACTGACAACAGAACTAATTACAACGTCGAGAGGAACACCAGGAACAGTAGTTACTCCGTCCACAGTAATGATAATCCTCAATTTACGAGGACCAGCCATCAGTCGAAGACATTTTTGGATCCTCTCGTCAGTTTCATCTCTACAGTCCCTCTTAGCAGAACTCATTTTCCTCTTAACACTCTATGTTAATTTTTTTCTATGCTTGGTGTAATTTATATATATTTCTAAGGAAAACCCTAATTTTATAGGTTTTCCATCATTATCTTAATTCACATATTCTTTGGTATTTACACCGAATATTGTAGCAATATAATGAGATATGGAATGAATATTTTCATGTTTATCTAATTTCCTTTTTAATCTAATATACATTTCGAACATAACAAACAAAAATAAATCATGATCTCATGAGATATGGAATGAATATTTTCATATTTATCTTATTTCCTTTTTAATTTAATATACGATTTCTTAGGAAATACCCAAATAATTTTTCTACTTTTCAACTAATTACCTAGGTCGGTTGGGGTGGCCCGGCCAGATAGACCATAGGTGTAACAAAAAAAAAGGGAAAAAACCAAAGGTTGGCTAGTTAAAAAAATCCAAATACCAAAACAAAAAAAACACAACTATAAGAAAAGAAGCTACATAGATAAGCAAAGGAATGTGTTAGTGGCATGGACCTCATGAGTACACGTTTCCGATTGTCCACAAAAATTCTTCAACGAGACAGCGCTCCTCATGTGAGGAATAATTGCAACCCTTGTTTCCCACGGTAGTGTCCCCCAAATTTCCGTCCAAGTTCTGGTGAGTGTATTGTTGTTTTGGGGTAAAAACTGATTCTACGGTTTTTGATAAATTTGTGTATGTTGATGAGAAACGAATTCAAACCCTAAACGAATGCACTGCATGGGAGTAATTTTAGATTCAAGAGATTAATCTGTAAGACTCTGGCCTAAACAAAGAAATGGTCGTTCCAGATTCAATTCGGTCACAAAGTGAAGGAGAAGGGTTGATCT
>JAJJMB010009041.1:1390086-1405148 GCA_023531105.1 Papaver atlanticum | reverse complement strand
TTGGGCGATCGTTTGAGAACCCTATGGGTGAGCTACCACTTGGTCGATCACTCCCTGTGGAGGAGGGGTGGACGATGATCACAGCGTTACCCTGTTGGCCTCCTAAAAATAAATCTAAATAATCCGACAAGGCTAGCGAAGTTGGATGGACGAGATGATTTGCGGCAGTTGTGTACTGCCGTTGGATTATGCAAACAACGCGACTAGCCTCTTTTGGGTGATCGTTCGAAGTCCATATGGGCAATCCATGGCTTGGCCGATCGCTCCTCATGGAAGAGGGGTGGCCGGTGATCACAGTGCCACGCTGTTGTCCATCTAGAATCCGATCTAAGCTGTTCGACCAAGTTGGCGAAGATAGACGGACACGATCGATTTGAGGAAGTTGCATAACGCTGCTGACTTAATTTTCGGGTTTAAAAATCGCGTGATCACCCTTCTTTGGGCGAGCGATTCAACACGTTTCTGGTTTTCCGTGGGAAAGTCGATTGACCAAGAATGTAGTTGGGTCGCCGGTGAACATGCCAGTACCCTTTTGATCATTCGAGGGAAGATCTAGGCCGTCCAACTAGGCTAGCCAAGTTGGGCGGTTGTGATGTTTTTGAGACCGTTTTTGCCGGTCTTAGCTCGTTTGAGCTCATCTTTCAACAGCGCGATCACCCATGTTAGGGTTAGCGTTCAAAGGCGTTGCGGGTGTACTAAATGGAATCCGATCGGTCGGGATGTTACTGGGCCCGCCGGTGGTCATCATGATGATCGTCTAGTTCCGCTAAGAGTAGGCTTGGCCTGTTGAATTGTATTGCCAAATCATGTGGCCGTGATCGTTTTTAAAGACTGATATGGACAATCTAGATTTTCCTTAAGGAATTTAAACGTGTTCGATCGCGCTAAATTTTAATTAAAAAGTGTGTAAACACGCTGATCTCTTTGTCAGAGGGTGGTGTAGCCTATGTAAGTGTTTTCATGCAGGTCTCAATACTGACACTTCGGAAGATTCATGCTACTCCGCTGCGAGTGAACATTAATCGTCATGTCATGCCAATATTGAGAGTTCGACTGGGAACATTGCATAGGAAAATATTAGGCAGGTCAATGCATTAGTGAATAATGCAGTAGGTTAAAATTTACAGAATATCTGGGATTGTTGCTTTATGCACCATTCTGGATAAATTTCATAAATATGTTGAATTGTTCAATACATATGTTATTAAAGAGGTTTGGACACTCATTACTTTTTTAATGGCTCCGTTCCATTGCAGGATGGCAGCGCATTAAAAATAGGGTTTCATAATTTTGACCCTGAACCGAAAACCATCATCAACAATTGTAACACAATAAATGCCTATTCTTCCAAAATAAGAGGTTCTTGTTATTTACAAAGGCTATCGGGTTATAAGTCGGCCATTCATCCTCTTCAAAGAAAATGCTTATCTTATAATTCCAATTCCATTCCCCGCCAGGTGCCCATGTATGAATATTTTCTTCGGAAATGGGAGCCCAGAAATCTATCCGGGGCCGATCAATCCCCTCATGAATGTAGTAAAAAAAAAATGCGAACTCCGAACATGACCATCCCAAGTGATGAGTAAGTATTTATCCAAAATTCACTCCCAGGAATATGATGCGGGGGTGGTGAATTTTGATGGAACGTCTCAGTGTCCAAATTATAAGATATTATGCCAATATCATGCTGATAAAAATCTTTCCAAAAACAACAACCATGTGCGTACACACCTGAACTCCGAAAAGTATAAGGAATCTCCCCTGCTATGTTCCTCCATCTCCTCTTGTCTCCTAGAGTGTGTATTTTAACTTTACCATTCATGTGAATTCGAACTACCTTGTACTCATTGGTACGTTGACAGTAGCCGAAACCCCCAATTACGTTGTATCGTGGATACCACGAAAGTACTTGATCTGGTGCGATTGAGATGCATAGTTGTGGCAGATGGAGGTGCTCACCAGTTTTTGGATTCATAATATATACAGGATCTTGTATGCCGTGGTGTGAAACATAAAAACATACCAGACCATTGCAAGATCCAACTATTGGGTGCAACTTAGTCCAATCATCATAGATTCCATCATTCGGGGCGTCGTGATTGTTGGCTGTTGCGATCGGGCTGAAATCTTCCTCTCTATAAAAGAATTGAGTAACTTTACCTTTCCCCATTCTTGGTGTGACACCAAAAAGGAGTCCAATTCTTTTACCCTCAAGGACAGTATTCCACTCTTTGCAAACACATTTGCTTGTTAAAACGCTTTCTGCAGTATGGAGGTGCTGTAGTATCTCGGTAGTTAATTCCGGCAACATATCCATCACTATTATACTTATGAAAGATTATCAAAAGTAAAATAAAATTACAAGCATTTAGGATTTTCTTAATGTAGAATGCTACAAGCAGATACGAGTAAAGCTTATATAGACATCCAATACACCTGTTGGCGAATGGTCGTGTGCTTGATGAGCAGGCATTATTTGAATGGTCGCGTCCTTAATGAGCAGGCAAGTAACGCATATTTGCACATTTTATCTTATAAGCGGTTATAGCTTAAACCTACAACTGGATTTTTATTTAGAAGAAAAAAAGTTTCAGAGATAACAATGGCTCCAAATAACCCAGAAAAAGGGAGTGGTTCCAAACCATCAAAAGGAAAGACCCCAATGACAGAGGAAGAAGTTGATAAGTATGAGTGCTTGAAGATAAAGGAAGTGATGATGAGGTTCAAATTAGAAGTATGTTAAATGGATATGGAGCAACTAGAGAAAGCTAAGTATTATATATCGAAAGCAATAAGATTGAATAAAAAGAAGAAGAAAGAAGAGGCAAGGAATATGAGAGAAGAGGAAGAAGTAGGTTTGCAGAATAATAACCAAGATAATGATATGGATCTGTTGTGGAATGAGTTTCATCATGCAAACTCAGTATATGAGGCAGAAAATGAAGAGACAAAGAAGAGAACCATAGAGAAAGTAAAAGATGAAGAATACCCAGAAGAATTTTTGCAGTTGTTGCAGAAAAAGGAAAGGAGAGAAGGTGTGTTGTTAATGAGAAGGATTAGGGCTAGAAGAGCATCAATTTATGCAGGAAGATATAAGGATTATACAGACCACCCTGAGGCTGTGAATGAAATCAGTATAAAGGATGAGTATCAGGCGTACCTATCATGAACAACACATGAAAATGAGGTCATACTCAAAATAGTGACTGATTCTGAAATTGAAATGGGATCGGAGAGGGAAAGGTCGGATTACGACTCAGAGTGATGGCCGGCAACAGGTAAGACTCTACCAATTCCAATTTTCTTATAGCTGGTGGAATTTTTGGGTTAAGTTGCTTTAATGGAAATGATGATACAAATTTTGCTGATGGTTACACAAGTTACTATTTTGAAGAAATAGGTATCATCAAACTACAGAGAAAAATTGGAATTAAGAGTGGTCTAATAGGAAATTGTGGACTGTGGACGACTGAATCTTGTTTTGTTTTTTGGAATCTATGTTTTGGATTTAGGATTAATTTTCATGTTTTTTAAATGTTTTTTCTAATGTTAATGACTGAATGGTGTTGGACTTGCTTAATGACTGTCGAATGGATTAATTTTCTTGTTTAATGACTGTTTTCTTGTGTATGATTGAATAATGTTGGCGTTGTTGGTTGCATTGTCAAACTCAGTCTATGATTAAGAACTGGATATATAGAAAGCACAAGTATTGTGTTGAAAACAAATGGCTACTTTGAAAAATCACGCATAATAGCATCTCATTACTGAATAGATAATACATTGCATATACACACCTAATTTTATTACAAAAATTTGACATTGTATCGAAATCACAAAGGATTGCTGAAATTACATGGACTCTATAAGACTAGAATCCATCAAGGGGAAGGGGTCTTCCTGGCTTTCGTTTGAATTGCAGAAACTAGTTGCGATTCTCATTAAAGCTACTTATACACCAATTCAGTAATGCTTACCTCCTGGAATTAGAATACCCATCACAACAACATCTTAATATTTACAACGGCATTGGTTGATAATAGAAAACAGGAACTATCCCTAAAATACAAAAGTGTATTTACAATGGTACCTTAATTTATGTATCTCTCTTTTAGCCCCTACATTTTTAGGTTAAGCGAATTAGGTGTTTGGTATTCCTTACCTCCTTACAAGTACGTCAAATATTTCAGTTTCCGTGTCACTTTAAATATGGCTGAAAATAGATAATGAGATATATATATGGAATGAATATTTGATCTTTATCTAATTTCCTTTTTAATCGGATGTAGTTTCTGAACACACAGAACTTAATAAATAAAATGATGTGTTACATGTCTCTATTTTGTTTTGCCCATTTATGTTCTGGTTTTGTGTTTTGGTGTCAAACACCAGTTTCAAATGTATAATTCGTCTACAAAAAAAATCTCGATTAGTCACGTAATCAACATTTTTTTTCCGACTTCTCAAATCCCCATCAGTTACAAAATCTTATTCATTCGTATGCATTTTCAAGAATATCATCATTGATTTATCTATCAATCACTTGTACCTTTTGCATCTCAAATTCTCACTTATTTTTACATTTTTCTTTTTCTCTCTCGGATTTACTTTTATGAACACATAAAAGTTTCCCTATAGATTCGCAAAATTTATAACCATAAATACAACTGGAATATAGAAATGCCTCCCTCTATACCAAATTGACCACCATATATAAAAGAAACCCCCCGTATAAATTCTTCGCGAATATGTTTAAAAGCATTAACTCCATTAAATAAAATACCAACCATTATTACCCAAAATAAGACCAAGTCCGATTCTTCAAATTTCAAAAACAACTTTTAGTCCAGACAAGATACGAAAAAAAATAATCAAAGATGAGAAATAGTACTATAAATATATATATATATATATATATATATATTGAACACCAAACTACATTACTCTGATCAAAACAAAAACAAAAACTACACACGGAATATGTTTGTGGCATGGACATCGTCAGTACATGTTTCCGATTGTCCTCCAAAATTCCTCAACGAGACGGCGCTCCTCATGTGAGGAATAACTCTAACCTTTACCGGCCACCTTGTGTCCCCATTTTCTGTCTAAGTTCTGGTGAGTTCATTATAACGCGCTAAACAGCGGTTGTTTTGCAATAGGATGTCGTTGTTATTTCCCAAGGCTATCAGCATATAAGGCGGCCACCATGGATTCAAAGGCTCTTCCTAGACAATTCTCCTCTTAAGTACCCAATTCCATTCTACACCGGGTGCCCGTGCATGAATATCATTATCGAAAATGGGTGCCCAAAAATCAATCCGGATATTATAAATATCGTGAATGTTGTAAAATAAAAGGCGAACTCTAGACAAGACCATTCCAAGTCTTTGAATACTGAAACCACCATTCTCATAAATATGATGCGGGGGTGGCGAATGTGACTGGAATGTCTCATTGTCCAAATTGAAAGATACTATCCGATCATTGTGATAAATATAATGATTTATCCAAAAAATACAACCATGAGCGTACACACCTGAATCCCGAAAAGTAAAAGGAAATTCCCGGATGTTCCTCCATCCCCTGTTGTCTCCTAGTGTGTGTACGTCCACTTTACCCCCCACTTGAATTCGAACTACTTTGTATTCACCGGTATGTTCACAGTAGCCGAAACCCTCTACGACGTATCATGGATCCCAACTAATTTGTGGCGTTGGTGTTGGATCGCATATTTGTGGCAGATGGAGGTGCTCACCCGTTGTTGGATTCATAATATAACTAGGATCTTGTATGCCGTGGTGTGAAACATAAAAACATACTAGACCATTGCAAGATCCAACGATTGGGTGTGACATGTTTTCATCACAGGATTGGATAATATTCCAGGTACCATTGTTTCCAAATAACATCTGATTGAAATCTCCCATCATCGTGTAGTAATCTTCCTCCTCAATTTGTTCTCTGTAGAAGAGTTGCGTAACTTTTTATTCTCTCACTTTTTGAGTGAAACCGAAAAGGAGTCCAATTCTTTTATCTGCAAGAACAGAATTCCACTCTTTGCATACACATTTGCTTGCCGAAATACTTTCTATACTTGGGAGGAGGTGTAGTATCTCGGGAGTTAAATCCGGAAATATTTCCATTACTAATACTGGTGAAATATTTTTTTTTTTTAAATGTAGAAGCATTTAGGATTTCGTTTTTGTTGAATGCTACTAGCAGATACAAGTAAAGCTTATATAGACATCCAATGGATGCAATATGTGTCCCCACACAACACACCTGTTGGAATTTTCACGTCTTTTGGTGTTTCAAAATCTATTCGGTTAATGTACCCCGTAATACGAAGGGGTGCGAACCATTACACCGTTTGGCCAATGGTCACATCCTTAATCAACATGCGTTCTTTAAAAATTCATGATCCAAACAAACAGATATTTTCACGTGTTTGTGTGAGATTTATTCCAGTTTATCAACATTCTATTTATGTGTCCATTGCAAATTTAAAAATTAGGGTTATGATCATAGTATATTAATCTTTTGAAGACAAGAAATTAGGGTTATGACCATAGTATATTAATCTTTTGAAGAAAAAAAATGATCCCAATATATATTGCTATTGCCAATCATAGCTGTAATTTATGGTGTTGACCAATATACGAAAGCCAAAAGAGAATTTGGGCATGGTTATAGCGCTTGGCTGGACGGAATTGTTGCGCATGGCTTTGAGTAGGTGTGAATTACCGAGGGAATTACACCAAAAATAGAAATTTGTTCAGAGAAAATTAGGCATGGCGAATCATGGAGAGAGAGATACTTCAGATACCTACAGATTTGGCAAGAGTGTAGCCAAGGCATGCACATTAGCGAAGAGTACATGATTATGATCTACTGTAAGATAAAGCATGTTCTCCATGTACTCAATCAACATGGTTGTGTTTACGCAATTTTTTCTTGCTATTTTTCCGTATTTAGATAAATCATATATATACTAAAATCAATGTGGTTTTGTACGCGTATATGAGCATATATTTATCGATATGGAAACTGTTATATTTTGTTTACTTGAGAGTGATATGCGGAATAAAACTAAATTAGGTAATTGGAGATAATGCTCCTAACCTATTTTTTTTAGGGTTTTTCTAATATATATATATATATATTATTAAAGAGGTCGTACAAACCACACCAGCATAAAAGATAGATTGATATATTAGACGAAGAAAATGAGTTCCAATAAGAACAATACCGAGAGGATTAAAACAATTCCAAGGATAGTAATGGCTGTACCAAGAAAGCTAAGGATCACCATAACTATTTATGGCGTGAGTAAGGTTCCTGGCATGCCCCTGTTAGCTGACGTTCAAGCTCATGTTGACAATCTTACTCTTCCTGCTTCTGCTTCTATTGAAATGGACGGTGTCCATGCTCCCATTCCTTCGAATAAGCCTGTTGGTGAAACTGTGTATGGCATACCAGAAATACCCAGGGAGACACCTCTAGAAGAAAAGGTACTTGAAGTTCCAGCACAGCCTGTTAACGCTGCAACACGAGTACCAGATGCGATGGTTTTAGTTGAGCAGATTATCAAAGAAACTTTCAAATAATGTGGTTTTTGTTTTTAGAAATTATTTATTTTGATTATTTTTTTTAAAAAAATATTGAGGATGTTGGTATTATTTTTCTTCGTTTAGTTTTAGAATGAATAATATAAAAATATTGATTCTTTAATATATGCTCATTATATTCAAATTCTTTGCTTGATATTTGTTTGTTAATCAATCAATTTTAATTAACTCGTCGAGTCAACACAATTCAGTTTTCCATAATATACCTTATATAAACATAAGCCCTTATGATAGTTATCAGATTTTAATTTTAATTTAGACACAACCAAAATGGAAGAAATATAGCAATAATTTATGGAAAGACTGGACCACAAGGGATCTTGGCACCAATTCCAAATTTGGGTCAAGCCAACCCAATGTGACAGACATTTTAGAAACAAAAAATAATCTTCTCTATATTATTTGGCAAAACAGAAGAAGAGGAGTACTAAAGAGATCTATCTTTTCTTTTGCATGTACCCAAGAAAGCAACAAGATACTCATTATGTCTACCTAGATCTTCTTTTTTTGCATGCGAACAAAAAATAAGATACTCATTGTGATTGTGTAGATCAGTGGAAGTGAAATATGAGAAACTGAAGTGTAATGATGATTGACAAAAGCAGTAGCGTGGTGATTGACAAAATACTGCTCTTGTTATAATACTTCTCTTTCAGTCACACATAACAAGAAGTCCCAAAGTACAACTACCATAGGAATGTACCCCCTAAATCCAAGAATCAATCATAAGAATGTTCCATATATATACTCCTAGTATTTAGTGATGGGGATGGTATTTAGGACAGGGTCCCACAAGAATATTCTACACAAATTGTTAAAGTAGAAATGATCAAAGATCAAAAAATACCACTGCAAACTGGAGTATTTATTATTGTACTAGCTAATTCCTTTATTACTAGTGCCTTGGATATAGTAGTATCTTTTCTTTACTATAACTGAGTCAACTACATTGCACTATTTTACTCCCAATTCACATATTCTTTGAAGCAAAATAATAAATGATTAATATAGTACTAGCTAGTTCCCTGGAAGATCATAAATGCTTTTTGGTGCATTTTTTTATATTAAAATCCCAATTCATATTCTTAGAAGCAATTCTAGCTTGCTCTTACAATTAAATTTGTATTAAAAGAACCGAGATCAATATTTATTTTTTAAACTAGTGGCCGATAATATAGGATTTTGTCATGTCTGTGCCTTTAATCTGGATGAAACATGAAATATCAGCGATACATATGAATATCCGATAATATCGCATTATTGGTCTATCGGAACGATCTGCCGATAATATTGGCGAGGATGTTTGGGGATGTTAGGTAATCAGGTGAAACTAGTTTATTTGATTGGTTGGCATTATGAATTCACGAACGACTATGATTGACTTTGTCGACAGGACTCGATATCCAAGTTTTTTTTACCAATGTCACTCTTGGACATGGCTTATTCAGCTAAACCATTTTTTATTTCGATGTCACGATCTTAGAGAGTATAGTTCATCCAAATCTAAGTTTCCGAGAGTATTTCCACCAAGATAAATTGATTGATGGTAATTTTCCATTTTTTCCGATGTCACTCTTGAACGAGTTTGTAAACGAATTTTTATTTCGATGTCACGATCTTAGCAAGTATTTATCGTCCAAATCTAAGTTTCTAGGGAATATATCCACCAAGATAAATTGATTGATGGTAATTTTCCATTTTTACCGATGTCACTCTTGGACGAGCTTCTAAACCCCTGATTTTTATTTCGATGTCACGATATCTTAGCAAGTATATTTCATCCAAATCTAAGTTTCCAGGGAGTATTTTCACCGAGATAAATTGATTTAATTTTCTATTTTTACCGATGTCACTCATGGACGAGCTTCTAAACCAATTTATATTTCGATGTCATGATCTTAGCAGGTATTTATCGTCCAAATCTAAGTTTACGGGGAATATCTCCACCAAGATAAATTGATTGATGGTAATTTTCAATTTTTACCGATGTCACTCTTGGAAGAGCTTCTAAACCCCTGTTTTTATTTCCATGTCACTATCTTAGCAAGTATTTTTCATCCAAATCTAAGTTTTCGGGGAGTATATTTCCACAGAGATAAATTGATTGATGGTAATTTTCAATTTTTACCGATGTCACTCTTGGACGAGCTTCTAAACCAATTTTTATTTCGATGTCGCGATCTTAGCAAGAATTTTTCGTCCAAATCTAAGTTTCTAGGGAGTATCTCCACCGAGATAAATTCCTTGATGTTAATTTTCCACCATTTTTTTTTAATATTATACTATTTATTTATTTCCCAAAGCTATACTTGTTCACTAGCCAAGTTATCATGCTTGTAAGTGGCTAAGCTAGAGGTTGAATATTAAAGTGAAAACGTGTGTCAGGGTATAAAACACGAGCAAGGAAGGGAGAGTACTACTCCGCTTTTTCTTTTCCAAGTCTCTCTCTAAACTGAACCTAGGGTTTCAGTATCAAAAACTGAACTTAAGGTTTCAGTATAAAACCAGACAAAATGATCAGGACTGCTCTAGTAGTAACTTCCTTCCGATTTCTTCTTCTTGGATGAAGACAAAGAGATTGTTGGTTATTTTGGTTGCAAGGTTGTTCCTTGTTTTGGAGATGTTGATTTTAATCAGTCTGATGTCGATGATGATTATGATGCTGTTGACGATGAAGAAGAGGAGGACGATGATGAGGATAATGAGTATGATTTTGAGGATGGTGATGATGATGATGATTGGCCATAAGAAAGGGATTCTCACTGATCTAGTTCTCTGTTTTCATGGTTCTGCTATGCAAGAATGGTATTCAATCACATCTTGATCCATCATCTTTTGTTAAGTTATATATATATATATATTTTTTTAGTGTAATCTTATGTTTTTATTTTATTTTTTGGGATGTTTAATTAGTTTGTTTGTAAAGCTGCTTGGAAGTATAGTTTTTGTGAATGTTTAATATTTATTGATGCAATATTTTCTTTAGATTCCAAGTGCATATGTTGTTTAATTTTTGTCCATTGTTCATCTGTTGGAGTATCAATCTTTTGACAAAACAGAATGAATGACTAATGTGTTTAAGGGGGCTTGGTTTAGAGATTTGGATCTGAAGAGTTAGGGTTAACCATGATTTTGTTGTGGCTTTGCTGTTAAAGTGATAGGATCATGAATATGATAGGGACTGTATATTGAGTCTTGTATCAGAGTTGAAAAATATAACCAAATTTTTCATAAATTGCAATGCCAAATCTGACAAACTTAACCAAAAAAAAAAAATCATAATTGAGAGCACAATTGAACAGTAGGCCTTTGACTGCTACATAATTTTGCTTACACATTAATAAAATTAGCAGACTAAAAATAATGTAAAAAACTTGAATTTAGTCAATGCCGAGTGCTCAACCATAAATTTGCTTGTCTTGGTGGCTTCCCATGTTCTTAATTGTAATCATTATCCAAATGGTCACCATAGATTTTCTCAAATGCATCCCAAGAAGCAAAACCCTTAGGAGGAGGATCATTTTCAACATGGCTACTTGCAGGAATAATCCCAAGATTCATATTATGAACTAATTCCCATTCTTCATCGACATACTCTTCTAGTATATCACCAATGCTTTCCACAGAGTCATCCCACGAAGCAAATACCTTCGGAGGAGGAGGATCATTATTAACAAGACCATTGGCAGGAACAACACATTTCTCATTAGAACTCATCCTCTCAATTCCTTCTTTCTTTTACTTATGAGCGAGGTATCTAATTTCTTATTTCTAGGATCCAAATCTAGCTAAATATATTGTTTTTCTTTTCTTTTTTCTATACATATCTAGTATGCAAATCTAAATATAGTGGGTGGGTTATGTTTACCATGAATATAACAAACGAAAATCAAGGTGATATATGGAAAGTGCGATTTTGCGAGACCCAACAGAAAAATATTGCATTAGGATTGTAGGATTAGACTACTGATTGTCAGTTCTAATTAGACGCCTATAATCTTGCTGAAACCCTAAAGAAATATCTAAATATCCTGACACGTTAAGCATTCATGTCAATGTGATAGTACATTTGTTAAATTTTTTTTTTACCTTCATTATTTAACAAAATAGTCCATTCACACTATAATTCAGTCTAGCAAGTCGTTACCATTCAACCTAAGGAGAACCTAAGAAGAAAACACCTCTATGGATCTATGATGCAATTTCTCACGATGATTATGAACATCTCTATTTGTGTTTGTGATTGTTGATGTGTTGCAGTACATTGTATTTTGTTTTGAGAATATCTCAGTGAAATTTGTAGGTTTAGTTGATAATGAAACTGAGTCAGACATACTATCTTATTTGTTTGTAGGATTTCACCATTTAAGGCGCAAGGTTAACGTCTTGTCCCTTGGCAAAGCACGCCTATTGAATTTCAGACGCAATTTTTCCTACTACATTATTACTACAATCATAATTGATTTTTTGCAAAATTCATAGACACCAGCACTTTTCATCATGCACAGTTTACCAGGGTTTACACGTTTGCAGATCCGGAAGAGCCAGCACTTGTTGACAGGCATTATGTGACGCTGGTGTATTGCAATATCTTGATTTGATTAATCAGAACACTAGTGTATTCCTGACATAATTGATTAATTAGTCAACAGATGGGCCATATGTTGAACTGCAGCATGGTTTGGCTCAGGCATCATGCGATATCACAATACCCTGGTCCCTGACCAACAACTAAAATCAACTAATGTCAAACAAATTAGGCCAAAAAAAATAAGTCAAGCAAAATAAAATCAGCACATATGTGTATATTTATTTAATTTTAATTAGTTAACAGATGTGCCATATCTTGAACTGCAGCATGGTTTGGCTCAGGCATCATGCCATATCTCAATACCCTGGTCCCTGACCAACAACTCAAATGAGTCAAAAAAATCTACCAACACTATGTCCGGAACACCGCCTGATACATTACTCATTATCATTTCATCTAATTCCATTCATTTGAGCCGCACAAAACTTCATCGACAATAATGAAAGAATCGATCAACTCTTCTGTGAAACATCGATTTAAGGATAGATTTAAGTTCAATCGATCTCTCATAGAAGTATTGACACTGATTCATAACCTTGGAAATGCAAATCTGGGTTATCTTCATCTAAGGTATTTCTCATTCATTCATTTGGGGGTTTCTGCAGAAAACTTCATTAACAACAATGTATCAATTGATTCTTCTGTGAAAGATCGATTCAGGCCTAGATTTAAGTTTAATCGATCTCTCATAGAAGTATTGATAGTGATTCATAATTTTGGAAATGCAAATCTTGGTCATCTTCATCTAAGGTATTTCTCATTCATTCATTTGGGGGTTTAATGATTTTACAAATTGGAGGTTACACACTACTGATTTTGAATGGTACAATTTCTGATGGTGATTATGAACATCTCTATCTTTCAGATTTTAGGTTTATTATGTTGCTGTGAATTGTATCCTGTTTTGAGAATGTTTTGGTGATTATGAACATCTCAATTGCATGCTTTATGCCTCCACCAAGTAGTTTTATATGTTAGTTGACAGATGATCTTAAACTCAGACATAGTATTTGGTTGTAGGATGTCAGCATTATTGAATAAAGCTTGTATTCTGTTTTGAGAAGCAGCATCTCAGGAGTCTTTTTGATTTGTATTCACTGTCAGATTGTAGAATTAAATTAGGTGTGCATAAGGTTCCACCAAGTAGTGTTCATGTCAATTATGTACAAGTCGAATACACGCAACCAACGCAAGTAAATTTTTGCTAGTCATGTATTTGACAGAAGATATAAAGATCAAACATATATGGATGTTCGTAATTTGTCCCTTTGCCAGATTGTAGATTAAGACTAGGTGTGTATATGCCTCTCCATCAAGTGAATTAGACTGGATAGGGAAACACTAAAGTGACTTGTTTTCAGTATGCATTTGTTTTCAATACATTTTAGTCTTGTACAAGTTCAAGTTCTTTGATTGTAGTTTTAGTTTCTAGAATACATCCTGCATCTCCAACATTATCGACTCACAATTGTTGGACAATATAAACAAGCCGACTTCATCATATTGCATTTAAAAAAGTTACAACCGTTCTGTTCATTCAGTGTTGAGCAACATTTAGCAGCAACACTATCATTTCATATCCACTTACATGTTCATAAACTAAAACATACCCAAAACATTAAGGAAAAATTGGTCTGCCATTTACAAGTATTTCACCATCTTACCCACAAAAAACCCAAATACCAAAAAGAAAAACAAAAAAGCAAAATAAACATAACTTTCCCCTGTATTTTCAGTCTCCATTGCCAGAACCAAAAAACAAAACATGATTCAGTGACTTACCATTTGCATTAGACCCCTCTCCATTTGAATTCTTCTTTGTACTTTGATAATAGCTATTTCTTAACCTTTTTTTAACATTATATCATCATTTCCATTCGAGCACTTACCCAAAAATCCACCATCTCTTTACAGAAGAATTCAAATGTCGATAAGGCTTACTCATTGTAATACCCATCACTCGGAATCGGAATCATCAGATTCCTCTTCCTCCTCATTAGACTCCTCTTCCAACTAATAAGACCCCACTTCCTCCTCGTCTTCATCTGCATCTTCCGCTTCGGAATCAGTCTTTTGGGCCAATAATTCATCATTAATCCCAATTCTATCATTTTCACGAAATTCAAGGATTATCTCTTTTAGTTCTTTTTCAGCTTCGTACTCTGCAACCTCCCTTTCCAGTGAATCTTGAGTGGGTGTATGATAAGCACGTAAGTGTGACACATTTTCACCCATAACTACATTATCTAGGACTCATTTAATTTCTAATAAAGTTGTTTTAATTCTTTTCGAGGGAATAAGCTCTTGCGACGAAATTTGCTCGAAAAGTGGTGTTTTACACCCCAGGATAGAGTACTAAAGGCACCCCAGAAATGCACCGGAAGCACCCCAAAAATGTGTCGGAGGAACCCCGGAAAAATTACTATCTACGCCCAAAAATTACTATTTGCACCCCATAAGACAAGTGCTAAAGGGACACCCGTGCAGGATTAGGGGGAGGACATCTTCTTCTCAAACTCAAAAAATAAATTTTGGCGGGAAAACCATTTCTTCTCTGGCAGAATTTCGATCGGATGTTTGGACGTGATTTAGTGAGATTCAATCCCTGAAACTTAGTGGGTAGACGTGATATGACTATAGAAAGCTGGTATGGGTGTTCGTTTGGATCAGAATTGGCTGAATCGTGTCATGGAGCAAAACAGGGCAGCACGTGCATGAGAAAAATATTTCACGGGATTGCATGAGTTTTGGAGAATTTGAACGTGTTCTGAATGTGTATGATGACTAGAGCAACAGTTTGGAGCGTAAATAAGTTATATTTGGAGATTAATCCAGCTGCA
>JAJJMB010009041.1:1323616-1390076 GCA_023531105.1 Papaver atlanticum | reverse complement strand
CGAATATTTACGGCAGTGGGTAGCACTTTTGCAGCGACTTCGGAATAGTGACTACAACACTTTTATTACATCGTTCATTTTGTGACGCTTTTCATGCGTCACAAAATCCTATTTTTCACTATTTTCTCCATTATAAACACTTTTTAAGCAAATAAAAAATATTTTTAGAGTGTCTATAATATGAGGAGCTAAACCTCAACACTGGGACGACGGAGGAGGCCGAACTTCATACATGGGTAAATTTATTTTATTCTTTTTTATGACTTTTGCACTAATATTAATTAAAATATGATTTTGATTAATTAGTTATTATTTTATTAGATGGGTCATGCTTGCTTAGATGTTTGACGTCCCATGCTTACGATTTATAACTAATGTTTTTAGAATCTACCTTGGCAAGAATAAGAGTCCATGTTTACATTTCTTGAGCTAAAATTGTTGAGAATAAATAATTGAACCTTATGTTATGAAGATTGGCCGAATCCTTAGTCCAGTACCTCTTGCACCATTTGTAATATTATTGTATATTTTTTTAAATTTAAAAACTCGAATCTTCACAAGTCTTAGAGTTCGAATCATTTTTACCACAACTTCAAAATTACATCAGTGTATCACTTTCGTACCCAACAACAACAGCAGGCTCTTCATCTTCGGAAGAAGTTGCATCACTGTCGATTGGCACATATTCTTTCTCCATTGCTGCATTAATCTAAGCCATTTCAGCCAACCTCGACCTTTTATCCTGCACTGCCCAGAACTTTTCCTCCTCTTCTTCATATATGAAAAGATCAGAGTGACGCTTCTTTGGCAAAATCTGTACCGGTTTCTCTACTGGTTTCTCTTCTGCTTTGTTTTCATTCATTGCAGCATGCATTTCTTCCCAGAGAGGATCGAGTTCAATATCATACAACAAGTCACTTACTCTCTTTTGTACTTTCTCTAAATCATCCTTGGTCATTTGCCCAATCATCTGCATAGTGGCTGATAACCTTTCTCGTCTTTCTTTCTCTTCCAACTCTTTCAATAGTTGCTCTTCAGTCATTGGGTTTTACCCTTTCGTTTGCGTTGATCATCATCACCAGCCATTTTGATTGATTTGATTTTATTTAGAAAAATTCAGTAAACAGTAGTCTCCCTCTACAAATTTCTCTCTGAAATTATTTGCTCTCTGACCCTTTGGTTTCCCTGTTAATCCCCTTATAAACTACTCTATTAGGAATAAACTATAAATTCCTTGATTGTCACGCCTATTCCCAAGAGAAATCTTTAATCGAACACGTTCCCTAGTCTAATGGCATCTATTCTAGCCCACTACGTCATAATGACGTGATAAACCTAGGTAAAAAAAGAAGTTATTTCCTTCTCTTACTTGTGCGGGAGAAAGACTGGAAGAGGAGAAATAGAGAAACCCTAAGTAAGGAAATACAAAAAAAATATATTCTTTCCTTCTCTTATCAGATTAAATTCGAACTTACTTGTTTAATTTCATGAATGGGGGATGGGTTTTTCTTAATTTTAAATTACTATCGCTAGGGTTTCAGGTATATACATTTCCTAAAACTAAAATCGTTTTCTACTATATTCTGTAAACCTAGGGTTCTGTCAATTTTAGGAGTTTTTTATGATCTTGGTTGTGATTCTATATCTTATCTGTGATGGAAATTGTGGAAGCACATCGATATTGTTAGGGTTTCTTTTGTTTTGTTCAGGTCTTTCATTTTTTTATGATCATAAACCAATTAAGAGAGAGTTCATCTAGAGCATTCTCTGATAAATTCTAATAATAAGATTGTAATTTTGGGTTTGGGTTCACATGGATGATCACGTTTCCTTATGATTTCCTTATTGATTTTTGTTAGACAGTATTAATTGGTTGAAACAATTGATGTTTTGTGTGAATTTTGTGACGGAAATTATGGAATTTTTTTCACTTCGCAACGGTGTTCTATCATGCTAAGCAATTGGTTTAACAGGGAAGAAGGCGTATTTGAAACTCGATGTTCGACCTGCAACACACGTGCACTCCACTTATAGCCTATTAGAGAACCTACTCATTCCCTACCTCCACATACAACAAATAGTATCGTTTGACTCCATGGAAGATTTGGCAATCACTAAAGCATGCGCATCCGAAAGTCGAGTTCTAGATCGCTCCTCGACCGAGACCTTTTGGGCGAAGATACATAACAAATTTAACCAAGATTATGGGAACCCGAAAAGAAGAAGTGTTCAACAAATCAAGGATAGGCACACCATCATCCTAGATGTGGTAGCTGGGTTTTTTTTATAATCAAACACTGGATTTCGCACGCAAGCCACCTTAGCTTGTCCCCTCTACAACTTGTACGTATCTTTATGGTTTATTCGGACCAATACTTTTTTCAATTTATATGTAACCAAATAAGTTTGTGTGTTATTTTTGTAGCACGAAGCCGTGAAAGCGCACTACTTAGTGGAAAAGGGGGAAGCATTCACGTTTGATGAAATCGTTCACTTCATAGTATTCATATTTACGGAGTACCACCATCTACGGAGTACCACCAGCACTCAATGGTGGGTGAATTAGACTTCATACTCTTATTTGGCTTCCAGATAGGAAAGGCCAATTCTATGTTAAGAGTGTTTATAATGTGTTGTCTAGTCCATCTAATACTTCTGCAGGTACTAATTCTGTTTCTCCACAGGTATAGAAAGCTTTGTGGAAGTTAAATTATTTGTTTGGAAGTGCTTAAAAGATATAGTCCCAACAAGAGATAAACTAGCTAGATATGGAAATGATATTGAATTGCATTGCAGTTTGTGTAATCATCCTGTGGAATCCAGTAATCACCTATTCCTTGAATGTGGTTATGCTAGATCTATTTGGTTGGTTTTAAATATCAATATTAGTAATATTATGGTACAACATGGTTCATTTAGGAGCTGGATTCTCTCTTGGTTTTCTGCAGGAAATAATATTACCTTTGGTGCAGGAATTACTAGACATGAGATTAATAAATGTTTCAGTTTGGACTATTTTTTATTTTTTTTGAAGCATCAGTTTGGACTATTTGATGTTCAAAGATTTTTCAGAATATAACTCCAAATAGGACAATGTTAATAGATGGCATTAATAAACTTGTGTCTCCTGGAACTAATCTTGTTTCTTCTACTAGTGGGGTTGTGCAGGTGCTAAGATGGAAACCTCCTGATAATGTTTATCTGAAAATAAATTTTGATGCTTCTTTTAAGTCAGATTCATTACAAGGTGGAATAGGGCTAATAGTGAGGAATTGTGCAGGTAGCTGCATTCGGGTGCAAGGACAATGCTTCAATGGAGGAATGAAGATAGGAGTTGAAGCTGAGGAGCTGGAATGTAAGGCTTTGCTGGCAGCTGTTACTCTGGCATCCTCTAAGAACTTTAATCATGTTATCTTTGAATCATATTGTGACACTTTAATAAAATTCATCAATGATCAAACCTATTATGTTCATTGGATGAATCAAGCTTTGGTTTTAGATATTAATTCAAATTGGACAGAACACACAAATAGAGTAATGTGTTTTAGTTCACTTAATTCTAATTGGGGCCATAGCTTCTTCCACTTCTTATGATATTATTTTTCAACTGCACCAACACGTACTCCAATTTTTACAAAGTTAGTTTTTTTACTTTAGTACCGTTATAACAACTGCAGCAACACGTACTCCGCTTTTAGCTATCATTTTGATTTATTTTCCGAATTCGGGTACGAATAAAAAAAATCTTCAGGATGGAATGAATATTAATTGCATCTAACTTCGGTCTTTTAGAGCCGTCAAAGCAGAAAATTATGCATCAGGATAACAAGATTTTACTGAGAAAATTCTTAACATAGAACATGCAGCATGCAAATTGAAGGATCTTTACCTTCTTATTTTACCCAATTATTTACGATATACACTTAAATATTATTAGTAAAACTATTGTCAAATTTCCATTTACATTACACTACCTATTTATGATAATAAATCTTTACCCTCTGTGTTCATCTCTCTCGTCTTAAATCATTTCATGTTTCTACTCTTAAATCTTCTAACCTCCCCCTAGAAAACAAAACAAGTGGTTTACTTTGATCATCTGATTCATCTCCTGGATAAACCATATATTCCCCTGTCAGTTTTGCTCCAGGTTGCGGAATAATCAGATCGACCGTGTAAGTATTTCTTTTCAGTACTGCTTTGTTAACTGAGATTGTAACTCTAATGGTCATAGTAGGGTAAATATTGTCTTCACATGCAACTATATGTAGGTAGCTAACCTCTGATTATTTGTATGATTCATATATGATAACTGAACTCACAATTTGATTTGTGATTACTCTTTTAGTACGTATTACTCTTTGCAATGATAATTCATAGTTACCACAATAACATTTTCACAAGATGCTGACAAGTTTTTTCTCCGTCCAGGTATCTGAGAATTCATAATGGATCCTAGTGTAATGGATAAATCTTGAATGTATACCGATAGAACCAAACCGCATTATCAAGACGGAGTCGATGCATTTATAGAGTTTGCTACGCATACATACCAACAAGATATCGCGAATGGGAAGCGAAAACCATACGACAAGGGCAAAGTTAAGTTTCTATGTCCATGTGTGAAATGTCTCAACCTCTACATGCACAAGGCAAGTAAAGTTAATTTTCATTTATATTCTTCTGGATTCATTCAAAATTATGCCGTATGGACTAAGCACGGAGAAGGAGATGAGTCATCAAGGTGGACACTTCTGGATGGTAATGGCAGCAACGGTCCGCACTCTGATGAATCAATAAATGCTGCAGAGACTATAGAAATGGTTAGTGCTTTATTAGGAAACAACTTTTCAAAGGATTCTGAGAAGATGCAACGGATACTCAAAGATGCTGGGAAACCCCTATACGAAGGATGTGCCTATTTTACAAAGATATCTGCAATGTGTGAACTGTTTAACTTGAAGAGCAAGCACGGAGCTTCCGATAAGTTATTTAATAAACTTCTACCGCTGTTAAAATCCATGCTCCCTCCAGGAAATGAGATGATGAAAAGTACATATGAAGCTAAGAAGGTGATGAGAGATTTGGGTTCAGGTTACGTAAAGATACATGTATGCATCAATGACTGCATTCTCTATTAGAAGAATTACAAGGATCACATCAAGTGTCCCACCTATGGGGAATCAAGATGGAAAGTTGACGAAACCACCCAAGAGGTTTATGAAAATATTCCGGCAAAAGTCTTGTGGTATTTCCCAATCATCCCAAGAATGAAACGCCTGTTTCAATCAAAGAGAATTGTCGAATATTTATTGTGGAACGACACCAGAAAGAAAGAAGAGGGTGTTTACGGCATCCGGCGGACTCACCAACATGGAAAAATATATATGAAAGATATCCCGTAATTTTTGATGATCCTCGAAATATGCGGCTAGGCATTTCGGATAACGGGGTTGACGTAAACAAAGGCATGCAAAAATAGCACAATGTGTGGCCAATTCTGACAGTGATTTACAACCTTCAGCCATCGTTGTGTATGAAGAGAAAGTTCACCATGCTGTCATTAATTATCCATGGAGGGCCTTGGAAGGACATTGATATTATGTTACAACCGTTTGTTGAGGATCTCAAGGAATTGTTTGAGGGAGTCAAATGTTTTGATGCGCTGAAACAGGAGATGTTTACTCTACGCGGTTGTTTTACGGACAATAAATGATTACCCTGCTCTCGGTACACTGTGTGGTTGCCCCTACCAGGGACGATACGCCTGTAAGGTGTGTGGGAGAAATACTTACTATGTCAGGCTAAAAAATTGTAGAAAATAGGTTTATACTGGGCATAAAAGATACCTACCATACAACCATCCATTCAGACTGCAGAAGGGGTTCAACAGAAAAGTTGAAACTGAAATGGCTCCGGAACTTATGACCCTGTCACAACTATACAATGAGGTAAAGTCTATAAAGAATGAATCGGGAAATGGACGAAAGAACATTGTGGTGGAATTCGTGCAGGATAACCCTAGAAGAGGTGGAAAGATGAAGAGAATCGAAAAGACCATCGACCCAAAAAAGGGGAAGGGGAATGAGAAGGGGAAGGAGAAGGAGACCGATAGGCCCTACTGGAAAAAAGTTCAATATATGGTTCCGGTTCCTCCCCTACTGGCGGTATCATGTTGTCCACCATTGCATAGATTTCATGCACGTCTAAAAGAATGTATGCGAGAGTATCGTTGGAACATTGTTGAACAATGAATTAAAGTCGAAAGACCACTTGGCTGCTCGAATGGACCTGAAGAACATGGGTTTTAGAGACGAGTTGCAACCTCGGGAAAATGGAAAAGGGGGATATATACTACCGGCAGCATGTCACTCATTAAGCCCGGAGGAAAAGGACAAGTTCTATGAAACATTATCCAAGATAAAGGTTCCACAAGGGTATTTTTCAAACTTTTCAACCCTGGTGAATCGAAAATATTGAAAGCTTATCGGACTAAAATCGTATAATTATCACATGCTAATGCAGCATTTTTTTCCCATTGCGATTAAATCAATTATGCCGCAACCAACAAGATATGCTATTATCAGGTTTTGTTTATTTTTCAAGGAAATATCTAGCAAAGAAATCAAGGTGGCAGAGCTAGAAAAATTGCAGTCGGAACTCGTTGTGACGTTATGCTTGCTCGAGAAATACTTTCCTCCATTATTTTTCGACATCATGGTTCATTTAACTGTGCATCTTACCAGGGAAGTGCAAATTTGTGGTCCTGTATTCTTTCGATGAATGTATCCGTTTGAAAGGTACATGAAGGTCATTAAAGGGAATTTGCGAAACAGAAACAGACCTGGAGGAAGCATTGCTGAAGGGAACATTGCAGAAGAGACAATTGAGATGATCAGTGAGCACCAACAAAGCATGAATGATACAGTCGGAATTCCACCAGACAAACTCAACACATCTGACACTGGTGAAGATTCTTATTCTTTCAGGGGGAAACCAATGTCAGCTGCTAAGTTTCTTATTGTTGATAAGGATCTGTTGGATAAAGCGCATTTCTATGTATTTCGGAATTCGCCTGAAGTGTATCCTTACATTTAGTAAGTATAACTAGATCTAACCAAATAACCTCATATTTTATTTAGTTTTTGATTATGTGTCCGAATTTCTATAAAGATAATAACATTAATCATTGTACTGTCCAGAAGACACCAGAAATTTTTGAAGGATAAATATCTTGGTATGAATGATACACTTCTAAATCAAAAACATAATGAAGAGTTCGCCAAATGGTTACAAAAAGTGGTAAGAGTTTGCAGAAAATGTCACTCTTGCTATTTAACTTTTGCGTTGAGACGAAGGCTAATCCTTATAATGTATTTCAGGTTGAGAGTGAGTGGGCAGACTCTAGGGAAAACTTCAATCAGGACTTAAGGTGGCTATCAATCCCACCGAATGCACAAGTAGCGACATACGAAGCATATTACAACAATGGATACTTGTTTCGCACAAAATAAGTGATGGTTTCGTTAACCAGAATAGAGGGGTTTACGTAGAGGCAACTGACACACACATTAGAAAAGCGGGGATTACCCTTAATTAGGTGGATTATTATGGTGTTTTACAAGAGATATGGGTGCTGACATATCATTCGTTGAAAGTGCCACTTTTCAAGTGTAAATGGGTTACCAAAGCAAGGGTCTCAAAAGATTAACTTGGCTACATTTTGGTTGAGCTTGATAAGTTGGGACTCCAGAATGATCCTTTCATTGTAGCCTCCCAAGCTAAGCAGGTATTTTATGTGACAGACCAGGAAAATAAAAAAAAGTCTATTGTGTTAGGTACACCTACCCAAAACTGGAAAGATGCTGGTGATGATGTCGACGAGGAATTCAGTACGGCAGTTATTTTTCGGAATGAGTATTACTTGCCGCAGGTAGATAAACTTGACCTGCAAAGGAAATCCAGGGATGATTACTATCGGACCGACATTAAGGGTAGAACTGGAAGGAAAGTCAACAAATGACGTGATCCAGCTCTCCCAAGTTTCTGCTGCTGCAAATGTGGAAGACACGGCTATGTTTTTTTTTTTTTTTTTAATATGTAGACATAGCCAGAGTAAAATGTCTGGGTGATTGTTGTTATATTTTTCTTGAAGGAAACATCTTTGATTTCATTAACATGTGGTAGCATTTTTTAGAACAAATGCAATTTATTCAAATAAAGATAATTATTTTGTGCTATAATAATGTCAATTTGTGCCCCCTACACTGTCTTCATTTATATTAGGTGATGATCACTGGCTTACTCTTCTCTTAAAGGCAAAAATTAAGAGATAAGAAGAGTCTGGAAGCTCATGAGAGTTGGGATTATCGAGGTGTAATGATAGTTTTGACTAAATGGCATCTGAATTTGGAGAAGCGTGGTATGACAAGTGTGTAGGTTAACCAAACACCTTGAATAAGCATTAATGCGACTCTTAAACACTCTATAAATCAAATGAGAAAAAACTGATGAAACCAAAATTACTAGTAATTTAACCAGTAGAGGAAAAGAAAAAGACCGCTGAAAGAAAAGGATTAAGAAATGGCTTATCAAGGAAACAATGCTACAAATGGTGCTGCATGCAATGATCCCTCACCAAATTTAGATTTTGCAATAAAAGTGATATATATTTTATCTCTATAGGATATAGAGAGACTTAAAACATCCTTAGAGCAGGAGATTGCAGCAAAAAAATTGAAAGAAATGGCGGCTCAAGGAAACAATGCGACATTGGGGGCTGCATGCAATGATCCTTCACCAAATAAGGGTTTGCAATATAATGTGTACAGATTTTATCTCGAGGGGATATGGAGAAACTGAATACATCCTTAGAGCAGGAGATTATAGCAAGGAAATTGAGAGAGAGGAGGAGTTTGAGATAGAGAGGCAGAAGAATGATGCCGAGTTCAAATTGTGGGTAAGGAAGGTTGATGCTCAGGGTGTAAGATTACAAAGAGAGAGAGAGAGAGAAGATAGGAGAGAACCTGAAGGTGCAACTGAGGAAGAAATAGGATAACAAAATTAGGCTGAAAATCAAGAAGATGAGGAGGAGAGCAGTGATCCAAAGACTGATTCAGAAGAGGAGGCTAGGGAAAGAGAGAGACAAAATAAAGTTGATTTGATGATGTATCAACTTTACTTACAAGAAAAGGCCCTTCCTCTAATGTTTGCAAGTATAATGGCAGAGCCGTTGAATGTGGACTCTGAAGGAAAATTGATTGAGGGTTTGGATATTGATGGGAACGTTGTTTTGATTGCAATTGAGGAAGGTGATGACATGGGTAAGGATCAGAATGAAGAGGATGATTATACTATCAGGTATGCAGATCTGCAACTTCTTCCAGCACCAACAAGTGATCATCAGAAGCATTAAGAGAGACTTTGTGGGAAGGCTTTTGAGATTGGGGAACTCTAAAGTTTTCAGGACTACTTCGTTAAAATCTTCAAAGTTTTCTCTGATGTCTTTCTGATGGAATTGAAGGGGTAAGCAGATCTTCCGCTATCATGTTTTGATGCACTTTCATTTTGTGTTTGTGTTTGTGTATGTGTTCTTGACGGGAATTCGGTTATAACTGTTAATTTTCTTGTATATATATATATGGAACAATGTCGGTAGTAAGTTTAAAATGGGGGTAATTGTGTTCGAAGTGAATCGTGTGAATCAGACTTTTTACAGGGTTGGACTGCTTTCTGATAGTTATAAAAGCTTATGAATTACGCAAATTTTATTTCTATTGTTGATATTTACATATATAGTGATAGGGCAGTGAGTAAGTTTAAAATGAAAAACCCATTTGGAGTAGAAATCAAGTAATTAGGTGTATTTTGAACTGGAGTTTTGACTGGATTTAGGATAACATAAAACTTAAACTTTGGTTCAAATTTAAGTTAGCAGTTTGGAATTTCCAGTTAACTAGAGAATGAATGTATGGATTGTTGAAAATAATTGATTCTTAAATCATGGTGGGGTTTTGTATGCAAATGGGTTTTAGGCTTTTAGCAATGTTGGATGAGTGAATATTGTGAGTTTGGATTTGGCTATACTGATTGTTGAATTAATATTCTGTCATGCTAGGATTAGTAGTAATAGTAATAGGCTTGCACATAGATGGTCTTTTATGGTATAATAATCTGTTTATCCCCTGCCTTGTTTAAATAATGGTAGTAGCTTAGCCATAAATGGTCTTTTATGGAGCTTGGTCAAGTGTCTGTCGCTTGGATATTAACGCCTTTTCAATGCCATGCACACCCTCTTCAAAGACGTCATTACTCTGTTAAACCCTATTTCCAAAGCCTAAATCTAGTCGCTTAGTTTATTAGCTTTTACTCCAATTAAGAGGTGCATTGTTAGGTCAACCGTTTGGTTTTATGCTTCATAGAAGGCAAGTCTATCAGATGAGTTATTTATAGCCATTCAGCTGTAGGTTAACTTGGCAGAACATCTTGGACTAGTTTTTGTTGTTGTCTTCTTGTTTGCTGCTGAATCCATTAAAACACTTGCACAAGCACCAAAATATTTTAATGGATTCAGCAGCAAACAAGAAGACGACAACAAAACCAAGTCCAAGCGCGAATTAGTACTAGTGTTTGGGATTAAAGGGGTGAAAGAGTAGTAAAGGAGGAGGAAATGGAAATATAGGTTTGGGGTAAAAGGGATACTAGCGTGTCTAAAAAAATCAACTTTATAACCACGCATATTAACCAGCGTGTCTGCAAATCGTACACTATGGACACGCATACTAGCGTGTCAAATAAAACCAACATTTTAACCACGCCTCAAGTGGCGTGACTATATTTTTGGACACACCACAACTGGTTAACGTGGCCATAGACTGGTCTATAAACACGCCCAACTTTTTTTTTAAAGTTAACGTGACTAAACGGTGATATTTGGACACACTACTAGCCCTGGCGTGGCTGAAAGCACTTATATTAACACGCCCATAGAGCATGGCGTGTCTATAGGGTAGAAGTATACCCTATAGACACGCCAAAACCAAAAGGCGTGGCATGGAAATTTATATCTGGCATGTCTAAAGGCCACTTTTGTACTAGTGGAAGGTGTCCCATTCAAGTAATGAAACAGGTTCTTGCAATCTCCTTCCACACTGAAGTTTGTCAATCCCCTTTATGTCGCCCATTTAGCTCCCTGCAACAGTCCTAGAGCTTCCGCTTCTTCTGGGGTAAAATCTTTGAATGGTCCTACTCTGCCTTCTTCAAACTTGCCTGCATCATTTCTTAGGATTAATGAAAAACATGCAGGCACATCTTTAGAAATCCAAGCAACATCTATATTAAGTTTCTTTTGTGCTCTCCTAGGAGGGGCCCATTTTGGAGTCTCAATTTTATCTGTTGTGATTTGTCTAAAGTAAGGGTTATCCTTATACCAGAAGTCTAGAAATCTTTGTATTTCTAAGGCTAATTGAGAATTAGATTATTGTTTTGTTTCAAATGCTCTATTGCATTGTTCCTTCCAAATGAACCATGCTTTTGTCAATATGATTTCTATAGGTATAGTTGGGTCCTTTTTTCCTAACCATTCCTTGCATATATCTAAGAAGGTAGTAGTACTATCAAAGTTTAGTTCTATTGGGAATGGCTCAGCAGCCCAAACAAACTTGGCAAAAGGACAAAAAAGCATCAGATGTTCTATGGATTCATGATCTGGACACCCAAAGGAACAGTTAGGATGAATATCCTTCATAAATTTAGATAATTTCAGATTTGTAGAGATAGCATTTTGTAAACACTTCCAAGCAAAAAAAATTATTCTTTAAGATACATTAAGGCTCCATAAATTTTTCCAGAAAGAGTTAGGATGTCATAAATTGTAGTGGTTCACTGTTCTTTCATTAAGCTTGTAATACATAGACTTAATAGTGAAATTACCTGAGTTGGTGAGAAGCCATCTAAGAGTATCTGGTTTGTTTGAGGATATTCTAATGTTACTAATTTTCCTAGCAATATGTTCTGGAAACAATTCATAGATTAGGGGAGAGTTCCACGTCTTGGTGATTGGATCAATGAGATCCTTCACAAGTGTTAAGTAAGAGTTAGTAGATGTTTTAAACGCACTAAGATTGTCTTCCAATTTAGGTTTCCATCTATCATCCCATATATTAATGCTATTGCCATCTCCTATTTCCCAAATACTGTTTTGCTCTACAAGATGAATACCCTTACTTATGCACTTCCAAATCCATGAACTAGTAGATGGAGTTTTTGTTTTGAAAGCAGATGACTTTCTGAAATATCTAGGCTTTAGTTGTGTCACCCAAAGGGCTTCAGGCTCTGTTAGCAGTCTCCAAGCTAATTTTGTTATCATTGCTAAGTTAAATTTGTGAGCATTTCTAAATCCTTATCCCCCCTTGCTTATAGGTTTACAAATACAAGAATAAGATTTTGGGTAGTAACCCCTGTAGTTAGTTTCCTTACCCCGCCAGAAATCTCTTTGCAAGGCATCTGTTTTTTTTTGTTATTTTCTTTGGTAAAATGAAGCAACTCATTTGATAGCTAGCCATGCTAGCCAAAGTTGCTTTATTAAGAACAATTTTACTAGCCTGAGCTAGTAATTTACCTATCCAACCTTGAACTTTGTGTTCCATTTTTTCAATAATTCCTTCAAAGAGTTTTATCTTTTCTTTATTTATAAAAAGAGGAGTTCCTAAGTAAGAGTCTTTAAGATCTATTTTTTTATATTTAGTAATTTACTAATCATTCTTTGATATTTGGGTTGAACTTTTTTGCTGAAAAAAATCCCTGATTTATCAAAATTTATTAACTGTCCTGAAGCTTTACCAAAAGAGTCAATCAAAGCTAGAATATTATGACATTCTTTAAGATCAGCTCTTATAAAGAGTAGGCAATCATCAGCAAAGAAAAGGTGTGAAATAGGGCTATTCTTAGGGGTTATTTTAATTCCACTTATTAACTTCTCTATTTCACCAGAAAGGAGCAATCTGGAAAAGATCTTCATACAAATTATGAATAGGTAAGGGGAAAGAGGATCCCCTTGCCTTAGCCCCCTAGAAGGTTTGAAGTAACTACCATGGCATCCATTGAGTAAAACTGCAATGGATGAAGTTGATATGCATTGAAGAATGAGGTGGCAAAACTTGTTGTCAAAACCAAATGCCTTCATTGAAGTGATCAAAAAGTCCCAATCTACTCTATCAAATGCCTTAGACATATCAATTTTGATACCCATTCCAGCATGTTTCACCTTCTTTTTCTTAAAGGAATGAATTAACTCTTGAGCAATAATAATATTGTCAGAGATTTGCCTTTTAGAAAGGAAGGCTGCCTGGAAAGGGAAGATTATGGTGTTTAGAAGAGGTTTCATCCTATTGGATAGAATTTTAGCTATTATTTTATAAATAGTATTGCAAAGACCTATGGGTCTAAAACCACTCGGGTCTTTGGGGTGCCTGCTTTTAGGAATAAGAAAAAGAAAGGTTTTGTTGAATTCAGGGTGAATCTCTCCTGATTCAAAGAAATGCTGGATAGCAAAGACCACCTGATCTCCCACTGTTTCCCAGTTGAGTTTGAAGAAGCTAGCTGGGAAACCATCCTGACCCGGAGATTTATTAGGTTTTAGTTTTTTAATAACTAACCAAATTTCCTCAACAGAAGGAATAGAGTTGAGAGTCACATTTTCTTCTAAAGAGAGACAAGGATGAATATTTTGAAATAAAAGAGGATTATGGGATGGAGGAGGAGAAGGAGCAGAGAAAAGGTTCAAAAAATAGTGAGTAAGAGTTTTTTGAATTTCAGATCTTTTTAAAGTTAATTCATTATTACTCCTTCTCAGACATTCTATATTGTTCCATTTCCTTCTTTTCAAAGTTTTAGTATGAAAAAATTTAGTATTTTTCTCCCCGAGATGTACTAATTTTTCCCTAGATTGTTGTTTTGCTATTGCCTCTTGGGTATCATAGAGTTTTTCTAATTGATAAAGTTTCTCCTTTATCTTATCTTCTTTTTTGTAAACATGACTAGATTTATTCAAGTTATCTATTTGGTTTAAGGTATTTTTTATTTGTTTAGAGGGTAGACCAAAGATGTTTTTCTTCCAAAAGTCTAGGTTAATTTGAAGAGTTTCAAGATTCAATATTAGGGAATTAGTGGGATTATCTCTAATAACATGATTCCAGGATTCTTTAATGGTCTGCACGCAAGAGTTTTCCTTTTGCCAAGTGTCATAGTTTTGAAAGTATAATCTAGTTTGGTGAAGCTAGTATCTAAGTTCAGAGCTATAGGGCAGTGATCAGAACCAGCACCCACTAAGTGTGAAAGCTCAACATTAGGGAATTGAGAGCTCCATTCTACATTAGCTACTGCTCTATCTAATCTCTCTTGGATATTAGCAGCATCCTCTCTATGATTATTCCAGGTGTAGTCATAACCTTTAAAACCTAAATCTAAAAGGCCTGCTTTGCTAAGGATATTGTGATAGTAATCACAATCAAATTTTTTAAAGGGTAACCCCCCAATTTTGTCTTCCTGACAGAAAATCATGTTGAGGTCCCCTAAGAGGATCCAAGGTATTGATTGTTTATCTACTTGTTCAGAGATTTAAGTAAGAAATTCCCAAGCTAAGTTTCTATTAGCAGGATAAGGGCTTCCATAAAAACAAGTTAGTAACCATTTCTTAGATTCATAATTAGTTTGAACAAGGACATTGATCATATTAATGCTCCAGTGAACAATGTCAAAGGAGAATCCATCAACCCATGCTATTGCAAGGTCTCCTGCTAGTCCTATAGGATTTACAATATGAGAATTGGGATAGTTTTTAAGTTAACTAATCTTTTCTGTGATTTTGTTTCAGAAAGAAACAAAATTTCAGGTTTATCTATATTAATCAACTGATTCAGATGGTTTTGAGTGAAAGGGTTACCACAACCCTGAACATTCCAAGCAATAATTTTCATAGTTTCTACCAACACACGGAAAATTTTATAAGCAAATAAGGGAAATTGGAATCCTAGATTAGGCTAGAATCAAGGAGAAATGCAATGAGGTCAAATCAATCTAAATTAAGCAGTAGTTAAATTTATCAAGAGAAATGATAGAGATTAGGGTTACCTGATGTTTTGGGGTAAAAACTGATTCTGCTGTTTTTGGTAAATTTGGATGTGTTGATGAGAAACGAATTCAAACCCTAAACAAATGCACTGCACGGGAGTACTTTTGGATTCGAGAGATCAATCTGTAAGACTATGGCCTAAACCAAGAAATGGCCGTTCCAGATTCAATTCGGTCATAAAGTGAAGGAGAAGGGTTGATCTTAGGGAGGGAAGCGAAGAAGGTGTTTGAGATCTGAATGTTGAATTATGAAGGTGTGGCTGTTTTATGACTTGTATCAGAATATGTTTTCTGGATACTTATGTTGATAACACTTGTGTTCTTTGTTGAAATAGGTTTAAATCCTATTTATACAAGTCATGATTGAGCGCACCCTGACCTCATAGGAAGTGGAGGCAGTTTAGTAGTGGAGAGGTGGGGATTGTGTAAAAGTGGTGTTAATCACGTTTCCATCATGAGGGAAGATGTCAACCTCACACCCACTACTCCTTTACTGCTATCAACCGCTTCTGTCACTTTCTTATAATGGGCGTGTTGCGCGCCGCACGTTGTAAACTGCAAGACCAATACCCCAGTGAACATCCCCTAGTTTGTGACATGTTTGATGTCTCGAGTATTTTCGTGGAAAATATGCAGTAGGTTGCTGAATGAGTCTTGTTTGCAAGACTTGGTTATTTTGACCAATCATGCGCAAGCTAGGCGGCGGGTGGTCATGTGTGCCAAGTCATGAGACTTGCCGCGAAAAATAACATGTAATGCAATTAGGTTTAATAAATAAATTGTTTGTGAAAACATCGTTTATAATTGATGTATATGAAGCATCACTTTTAAACAACAGCTCAAAATAATCGATGTTCATGAAGCATCATTGTTTTTAAACTCATCTAAGTTAGTCGCGGAGCTTAATGTCTTAAAAGGAGCATGACCATCCTTTTTCAGGGAGTTGGTAGGAGCTACGCACGCATCCCATGGCTTGGACGATCGCTCCTCATGGAAGAGGGGTGGCCAGTGATCACGGCGTCACCCTGTTGGCCACTTGAGATTAAATATAAGCCATCTGACTAGGCTACCGAAGTTGGATGGATGAGATGATTTGCGGTAATTGTACATTGCCGTTGATTGAATTTTAGGGTTTAAGGCTGTGTGGCCAACCTACCTTTGGCCAAACGGTTTGGGGTGTTTGTCACTGATTTGGACAAGTCGATTGAGTACACATAAAGATGGGTTGCCGGCAAGCTTGCCAGCATCTCATTGGCCACCTAAAATTGGATCTAGGTCGTCCGACTAGGCTGGCGAAGATGGACGGCCGTGATCGATTTGCGGCAGTTGTGTAATGCCGCTGACTCAATTTAGGGTTTAAAAAGCCAGCGATCACCCTACTTTGGGCAAACGGTTTGACGCGCTATTGGATTGCTATGTGTAGTTCGATCAACCAGGTATGGAGGCGAGCCGCCGGTGAGCATAACTGTACCTCTTTGATTGTTCGAAATACGATCTAAGACGTCCAACCAGGCTGGCTAAGTTGGGCGGACGCGATGGCTTTGAGACCGTTATGGTCGGTCTCAACTCATTGGAGTTTCTTTTTCGCAGCGCAACTAGCCAAGTTCTGGCTAGCGATTAGGGCTGATACTGGCGGGTTTAGAGGATTCCGATTGGCTGGGGCAATAGTGGGCCCGCCGATGGACATCATGGAATTTTCCTAGTTCCGCTAGGATGAGGCTAAGCTTGTTGAATTGGCCGGCCAAATTATTTGGCCATGATTGTTTTAAGATGGACATGGACAGTCTAGGTTTTCCTTAGGGAATTTGAGCGCGTCGATCGTTTTAACTTTTAATTAAAAAGCGCGATTACACAAAAATCTCTTTGTCAGAGGGTGGTGTAGCCTCTGAGTGTTTTCATGCAGATCTCAATACTGACACTTCGGGAGATTCGTGCTACTCCGCTGCGAGTGAACATTAATTGTCATGTCATGCTAATATTGAGAGTTCATCTGGGGAACATAGCATAGGAAAATACTATGCAGGCTCCGGCATTAGTGAGTAATGCATCTAGGAGCTTAAATACTCATTAGGCTCTATACTAGTGAACAATTCATCTAGGAGCTTGAGTTTCAATATAATGTGAAGAGAGACATAGGCACTCATCAGATTCTGATATATTCTCCAAATTCCTTGCGTAATATAGATATATCAAGGTCTACTACTTCTAATACCGGGTCAGGTAGACAGACTTTTACAGTTTTCGCCCTAAGCTAAAAACCACCATCAACATTAAGTCCTCTGCTTAGCACGTAACAGTGACATTATTGTTGGGTAAGCACTAGATGGTGACAGACGAAAAATAAAATTGAAAAGACGAAGCAGGTAGATATTACCAGGGAAATCCAAATCGACCTTAAGCATCGGGATCGTGCGTCTAGCGGCTTTCGTAGTAGCGTGTTGCTAGCTCATCTATGGGGTATAAGTGCGGTGCGCCCAGCCATCTATTCCCAATCATGGAGCAAGAAAGAATCCTTCTTCTGTTCAAACTCTAAAAACTCCGTTCATATGAAAAGGGGTATCGACCCTCTTCTATTTTTTGTTGCTCGTCCGTCTCCGTGCTTTCATTTACAGCGGCCGGCTCCTCTTCGTCACTGTCAGTAGCTCGATCATAAGCGTGCCAATCGTCAACGGCAAGGTAAGTTCATATTGTCTTCGTATTTTATCCGTGAGTGTAATATCCATGAGTAGTTGATCAAACTCGGACATTTACCTCGGTGTGAATGAATTTATTTGTTAGTGGCGGTAGAGTGAGCGTCAACGGCAACAAAGCAATCTCCAATAGTTATAATCAGCAGCAAGGCGAGCCAGGAGAACCCAAGGTAGGTGATGTTTTCTTTTTTGCACATGTAGGCATCAAACAGTACCATCGATCTTCTCCATAATGTGTAATAAGGTTCTGACTCAGAAAGAATGAGTATCTAACCTCTCTAGTGGGTTTCAAAATTTACCAAACTTCATTGCGCTCAATTGCAAGAGGCCTTGACTTTAAGTTGTTTAGTGTCTGGACTGCTGAGTCGCAATTAAGATGTTCTTTAAACTCCTGAGCATTGACTTACACGAAGTTGTATTTATTCTGACTCTTTAGTTCATAGGCATATTCTTTCCTTTCTGATTGCGATGATGATATGCTTGGAAGGCTTGTATGGGCAAGATCTTCCGGATCCGTTGAGTGAAGTAGACGAGGTGAGAGGCGTTCCGTTGCTGACGTGCTGCTATCAAGTCTTCAAGGAATTCGTTCCAAGCGACATCCTTTGAATCATCTTATGAATCTTGGATTGTTGTATGAAATGGGATGCGATAAGCAGTCCCCAGTTACACTTCTGTTTGGTTACTAGAGCTGTACTTTTTGAGCTGTCTTGGGAATACAATGCGTTCTTGCAAGGAGTTGTAGATGCGTGCTAGATCCGATGGCATGGCCGGATATGTGAAAATATCTCTGCGACGTACTTTTGGAGTCTTCGATGTACGTGTACGGCTTCATGTTGAGAAATTCTTGCGGTTCGTAAAGCTTTGACAGTGATAATACTGATATCAACAATAACCTGGTTGAGGGACATGAAGGCATCCTGTGCTGGCAGTCCCCATGTGTAATTATCCTAAGCCTATTTTCTCCTGAAAGACATACTTCCATTGTATTTGCTGGTAAAGTGGTTGACGAACTGATGAAGGCGGAAATCCTTTGGATTCATCACTTATTGATCAATGGGTGGGAGTCGCACTTGATAGATCTGTATTGTATCCAAACTTTTGGCAGCCCATGCACCCCTTCCATAGGAAATTGGAAATCTAGAAACATCGGCGATGTGGTTATGATGCGTAGGCGGCACTGAGTTCTGAGTAGGTGATGTGGCAGGCATGATGCGGTTGGTATGTGTGGCTTGCTGAGGCACGACTTTCCTCTTTGATTCTTCACTGACAACAACGCTTATGGATGGTTAAGCCAAATACTGCTTGTTGGTCACGCACCTTACAGACAAGGGGGTGATGATATCTTCACGCTACATCTTTGAAGAGTGGTGACCCTGTCACGATTTCTTGGTTGACCGTCTCTTCTGAGTTGAAGAGGTCATTGACAGTGAAGGGATTCCGTGCTGAGCCTCAGTTCCCAAGTGTGGTTTACATGATTCTATCTTGTATGGTCGGTGGGTTTACTATAATAAAAATATCACCATCTTGCCTCCGTACTGGTGACTCTATTACTTCCTTCATGGGAAAATAAAATATGCAGAAGTTCGGATTACCTTTATCCGTAGTTGTTGTAGTTATGGTGAAGCTCTGGCGAGCAGCAATGGTTCTTGGCGGCAACTGTGATCAGAAGAGACTACGTTTTTGTGGGAACAAAATAGGTTGGCTGGAGCTTGGATGGCTACGGTCACGATCCTTGACAGGGAGGAGCGGTGACTACGGGCACAAATCTTTGCAGGGACGAGTGGTGGCTACAGGCACGACAGGGAAAGGCGTGGTGATAGTGGTCATGGGCTTTGGTAACCACGACCATGAATCTTGGATGAGCAAAGAAACATAAGAAGTAGTAGCCACGAGCTTTAGGCGAGCATAGGAGGTGATGCTAGCTACGACCACGAATATTAAAAGGCTTTGATCGGCCGTTATGACCCAAAGGATGAGTTTCTTCCTTTCATATACGTGATTTTTATTTCTCCTTATATTATTTCCCCACTTTTATTTTTGGTGAAGTAGCTCCTCTCTGATTACCTGACGGAAGCTCGCCTATTGTTGCTTACCTGATATGATACGGTTGAGGGCTGCAAATATATCTTGACGCTGCGCTTTAGAGAAATACAGATCTCACATAAATGCTCCATCATGGAATGTACGGTTTTGTGGACGGAGTCCCCAGAAATCATGCAGCTCCTGACGGGAAGAGGATCTCTGTGGACTCCCTCAGTGCTTAGTTGAAGTTCTCCTGCATCTACCTTCTCTTTGAAAATGCGCTTCAATTTGTTGCAATCGCTGGTGGGGTGATTGACGAACCTATGGTAACAACAATATTTTGGATTTGCAATTTCTTCTTTGGTTGGAGTACGTCTGGTAGGAGGTCGCTTGATGACGCCATCTTGAATCCACGCTTCTAGGAGTTCGATTACCTCTTCAATTGTACACAGGAAGATTAGAGCAGCCTCTCCAGTTTCTTTTTGCTGTGCAGGCGTCTTAGTCGCAGCTTTCTGGGTTTCAGTTGTATGCTATGCTAGTGCCGCACGTTTGGGTTATTGATAGCCATTCCCCAGATGCATTCACTTTCCACCCTCACTAGCGATTGTCTGGAGGTTGGAACTTTTATTGGAAGGACGCTTGCGTTCCTGAACATCTTTATGAGCTTCTTCATTCTGGGACGGTTCGGATCAACTGAGTAAAGTAGCAACGGATCTCTTAGCAGCTTCTGATGCAATATGGGAATTGATATTTTCCAGGAAGGACGCACATAATGAAATCACCTTTTCATTGCGAGGACTCTGATGAGAACATGATAAATCCCACGAGTCTTCTTTCTGAGCTTGAGGAAACATCTCTCGACCTTCATGAGCAGACAAGTTAGGTTGGTATATACCTTTCCATTCAACGTGACCATAGGCTTCATCTTCCTCACCAGGAGTGGGAATATGAATCTTGGAAGAAGGACTACTACCATCAGTATTGTTCCAAAATGAATTGTTGGTGGCGTTTCCTCCAGAATGAATACGTGTTGGTTCCTTTGATAGTTGATCCGTGAGGACTTTCAAAAGCGTAAATACTTCGTCATGTGTCTTTACAATAGTAGCTTGATTCCTTATAATATCATTCAGGATTTTCGTCAAATCGTGAATAGTTGTCCTATATCGAGACTCCATGGCCTCGACAAGGGTTTTGAATGAAAGAACGGATTCATGAATAACATGTGGGGTATTTTCAGTGTTAGGAGAAGTAAAATTGGGATTGAGGGTTTCTGAACCATTCCTAAGATCAACCATCTTGAGAAATTTAGGAAATTGAAAATGGAATAGGGAAAATGATTTTTTTGCAACCGAGAGATTAACCTCCCACTGTGGTCGCCAGTTGTTTTGGGGTAAAAACTGATATGCTGTTTTTGGTAAATTTGGATGCGTTGATGAGAAACGAATTCAAACCCTAAACAAATGCACTGCACGGGAGTACTGTTAGATTCGAGAGATCAATCTATAAGACTCTGGCCTAAACCAAGAAATGGTCGTTCCAGATTCAATTCGGTCACAAAGTGAAGGAGAAGGGTTGATCTTAGGGAGGGAAGTGAAAAAGGTGTCTTAGATTAGAATGTTGAATTATGAAGGTGTGGCTGTTTTATGACTTGTATCAGAATATGGTTTCTGGATACTTGTGTTGATAACACTTGTGTTCTTTGTTGAAATAGGTTGAAATCCTATTTATACAAGTCATGATTGAGCGCACCCTGACCTCATAGGAAGTGGAGGCAGTTTAGTTGTGGAGGGTATTGTGTAAAAGTGGTGTTAATCACGTTTCCATCATGAGGGAAGATGTCAACCTCACACCCACTACTCCTTTATTGCTATCAACCGCTTCGCCTTTCCTGTCACTTTCTTATAATGGGCGTGTTGCGCGCCGCATGCTGTAAAATGCCAGACCAATACCCCAATGAATATCCCCCAGTTTGTGACATGTTTGATGTCTCGAGTATTTTCGTGGAAAATATGCAGTAGGTTGCTGAATGAGTCTTGTTTGCAAGACTTAGTTATTTTGACCAATCATGCGCAATCTAGGCGGCGGGTGGTCATGTGTGCAAAGTCATGAGACTTGCCGCGAAAAATAACATGTAATGCAATTAGGTTTAATAAATAATTTTTTTGTGAAAACATCATTTATAATTGATGTATATGAAGCATCGCTTTTAAACAAGCAGCTCAAAATAATCGATGTTCATGAAGCATCGTTGTTTTTGAGCTCATCTAAGTTAGTCGCGGAGCTTAATGTCTTAAAAGGAGCATGACCATCCTTTTTCAGGGAGTTGGTAGGAGCTACGCACGTATCCCATGGCTTGGCCGATCGCTCCTCATGGAAGAGGGGTGGCCAGTGATCACGACGTCACCCTGTTGGTCACTTGAGATTAAATATAAGCCATCTGACTAGGCTAGCGAAGTTGGACGGATGAGATGATTTGCGGTAGTTGTACATTGCCGCTGATTGAATTTTAGGGTTTAAGGTTGTGTGGCCAACCTACCTTTGGCCAAACGGTTTGGGGTGTTTGTCACTGATTTGGACAAGTCGATTGAGTACACATAAAGATGGGTTGCGGGCGAGCTTGCCAGCTTCTCATTGGCCACCTGAAATTGGATCTAGGTCGTCCGACTAGGCTGGCGAAGATGGACGGCCGTGATCGATTTGCGACAGATGTGTAATGCCGCTGACTCAATTTAGGGTTTAAAAAGTGTACGATCACCCTACTTTGAGAAAACGGTTTGACGCGCTCTTGGATTGCTATGTGTAGTTCAATCAACCAGGTATGGAGGCGAGCCGCCGGTAAGCATAACTGTACCTCTTTGATCGTTCGAAATATGATCTAAGCCCTCCAACCAGGCTGGCTAAGTTGGGCGGACGCGATGGCTTTGAGACCGTTATGGTCGGTCTCAACTCGTTAGAGTTTCTTTTTCGCAGCGCAACTAGCCAAGTTCTGGCTAGCGATTAGGGCTGATACTGGCGGGTTTAGAGGATTCCGATTGGCTGGGGCAATAGTGGGCCTGCCGATGGACATCATGGAATTTTCCTAGTTCCGCTAGGATGAGGCTAAGCTTGTTGAATTGGCCGGCCAAATTATTTGGCCATGATTGTTTTAAGACTGACATGGACAGTCTAGGTTTTCCTTAGGGAATTTGAGCGCGTCGATCGTTCTAACTTTTAATTAAAAAGCGCGGTTACACGAAAATCTCTTTGTCAGAGGGTGGTGTAGCCTGTGAGTGTTTTCATGCAGATCTCAATACTGACACTTTGGGAGATTCGTGCTACTCCGCTGCGAGTGAACATTAATCGTCATGTCATGCCAATATTGAGAGTTCATCTGGGGAACATAGCATATGAAAATACTATGAGGCTCCGGCATTAGTGAGTAATACAGCTAGGAGCTTAAATACTCATTAGGCTCTATACTAGTGAACAATTCATCTAGGAGCTTGAGTTTCAATATAATGTGAAGAGAGACATAGGCACTCATCAGATTCTGATATATTCTCCAAATTCCTTGCGTAATATAGATATATCAAGGTCTATTACTTCTGATGCCGAGTCAGGTAGACAGACTTTTACTTTTTTCGCCCTAAGCTAAAACCACCATCAACATTAAGTCCCCTGCTTAGCACGTAACAGTGACATTATTATTGGGTAAGCACTAGATGGTGACAGAAGAAAAATAAAATTGAAAAGACGAAGCAGGTATATATTACCAGGGAAATCCAAATCGACCTTAAGCATCGGGATCGTGCGTCCAGCGGCTTTCGTAGTAGCGTGTTGCTAGCTCATCTAGATTAGAGCCGTATTGATCAATTTGAATAAAATCATCCGTATCCGAAGCCAAGATACAGAGACCTTTAGAGGAATAAGAAGAGGGGAAATCCGGGACTGAGAGCTTAAATGCTGATTTAGGCTGGGTTTTGGGAGATGCAGATGAAACATGTATTGGATTCAAACTAGGATGATTAATGCTATCATGAGATGCAAGAAAGGCCGATGAAATTGATTCATAAGATATTGGAGAGACCGAATTCTCTTGCGCATCTTTGAAAGGAGAAGAAGAGAAAGACAATCTTCTGTTAACCAAATTAGGTTTCGGTCCTAAGTTAAGACTATTCATAGGAACTGGAATACAGACTTGCTCTCTACTTGGTTCTGGGTTAGCTTCAATCGGTTCCATGGAGTTAATGACTCGGTGAGTCTCCGAGTTAGCCGAGTGGAATGATTCATCACTTGAAACATGCAGAGGGATTAAATTTGCAGGGAGATTAAAAGGAAACGTTCTTTTTCCTAAAATTGAGGTCGAAGCTAACGGCATAACTTCATCATAATAAACAGGTCCCAGCACCTCATACGGACGATCAACAGCAAGAGGAATGATACTAAGCTTCTCGACCATTAGTTGTTCTTCTCTAAATAGATCATACAAAGTTTCCCTATTTCCTGGTATAACTAAGTATTGTTCAACTGATTCCATATTGCCATGTGCATCAGTATTATCCTCAGGATTCCAGATCTGAATAGGAGTGTTGTCGAGCCAGAAAATATCATCCCCTGGAACCGGAGAAGGCATAGAGATATCATAAATATCCTTCAAAGGTCTGTTTTGAAGGATAGAACATTGATTAATCTTGTGCCCGAATCGAAAGCAATGGGAGCAAAATCTAGAAGGAAGGTTGTGATAGCTGAAAACTAGTTCTCTAACTGGGTAGTTCTCTACTTTTACTAGAAACTTCATGACAAGCGGTTTTTTAATATTGACCCAAACTAAGACCCTTGGAATGCAATCAAAATCACCACTTCCTTTGTGCACTTGACTAACTATTCCTACCCTACTTGTAATTAGACCTAGTCTTTCCCAAAATCTGTGTTCATGTATAGTGTTGGATATGCTAGCCCATAGAGGAATTTCTTAAACAGCTTCAGTTGATATGTTCATGCCAGAGAAATCCGAAGTAGCAGAAAAAACATTGCCATAAAGGTACCACGGCCCATTCAATGCTATCCATTTCAAGTCTTCTGCCGTACGAAAAGTAAGGATGAATAGATTTGGATCAATTTCACGAATTTGAAAACAGATATTAATACCCCAGAAATGTCGTAATACTCCTCTAATGTCTTCAGCTAAATAAAACTCTGTCGAAAAAATTCTAGCTTAAATGCTATTTTCTTTTATGCCATAATCTCGCATTAAAGCAGGTGGGGTTGGTAGTAAACCTACATTCGTATAGTTTGCATTACGTTGAGCCATTGAGAGTCCACTAAGGTGCTTGTATAAGTTATAACTACTCATATTGAAAAAGTAAGAGAAAGCAGAAGATCAAACAAGATGATAGAAGAAAAAAACAGCATAAGGGAAGAGGGTAGCAGAAGCATTGAAGATGAAGGTTTGCAAAGAAACTGTGAATTAAATAGACTGTCTTAATCAGTCCAAGAGAAAAACTTCTCGAAAAACTAACCTTAAAGAAATGAAAAATCAAATTTAAATTTAAGTTAAACCTCGACCAATTAGAAATCGACAGCATAAAGTTAAGAATGATCAATCAGAAAGAAATATCAGACACAATAAATGCAAAAGAAAAGAAAAGAGAATGACTCCTCAAACAGAGACAGAGGACTGCATTGAGACGAGTAGCCATAGCAAAAGCTATCAATCATAAATTAAATGCTAACAATTTTTGACTAGATTCAAACGCAAACTAGGGGGAAAGAAAAGAGAGGAGCTATCAGACTAGTTACTAGGTATCTTTAAGATAATTAATTTGGATAATACTACACGTCTAGAAGGAAAACCATATAGAGTTCTAAATCAACGGAATAGCTATGCATTACCTAGGTTCACATGTATCTTATAAATGCCTATATGCCACTAATCAAAATTCTTCTGGGAAGACGAAGAACACAAGAAGATGAGACGTCTGAAGACACGTAAAAGAGACGTAAAGAAAGTTAAAGGAATAAATGCAAAGGAGGACTCAAGAAATGAATCGAGCTATAAAAGCATCAATTCGGTACCTTTTGAGAACAAACGAGAAAAAAAGAGATAAAACACCAGCAAACACCGGGAGAAGAATGGCTTGTAATCACTTTAGGATTCCGATGGGGGCTCAGATTTCATCAACTAAGGTTGTGCGCTGTTGATGTGAGTTTTAATTGTAGTAAAAATAGTGGTGAAAAGGTTCGATGCTCGAACTTGTGAAGGATTCTTTTAGACTCAAATTAACTAAAATAAAATTGTATCAAATTATAAAAAAGACATCGAGACTTTGGATTCCACCATTGACCAATTATTTGATAAATTCTAATCAATATTCATGCAATATTTTTCTTTAAGTTGACTCTAATATTTGCCTCTAATTTGGTTCTTGAAGTAATAATTGTAAGCACGAAGCATGAAACATCAAAAGTATTAAAACCAAGCATGTCCCATCAAAACACTTCACAACTACTCAATAAAAACCAATTTTTTCTTTTAAGTTTTATGCAAAAAATTATGTAAAATAATTGCAATAAATAATTAAAATAGAACTATACCACTTTTCATGGAACAATGGCTTCCTCCGTCGCCTCGGCTAAGGGGTTTAGCTCCTCATATTAATCTCTTGCTCAAAATACATCTTTGGTGTTCAAAAGTTGATTAAAAGAGTGAAAAGTTCTAAACAGCGGGTTCTGTAACTAATATAATTGTTACAGAACCTATTTCTACAGAGAAACCGTTGCGAACTGAATATAACTGTTGGAAAAATTGTTACAAAAGGTTTAAAATTTGAAAGTTACGGTCACAGAATCTGCGACTTTCTTTTTCTGCTGTTTATGTTCTTCGTCTTCTCCGGCACAGTTTGCACCAGCAGAACGTGATTTCTTCCAATGATTTTTCTAGCTTCTCTAAGGCTCTAAACTTCCCCTAACTTCTTCCTTCCCTTCCTAGGACCCTAACCAACCCTTTTATACATAGTAGAGCAAAGAAAATTCGAGAATAAACTTGGTTTTTTCCTCCACAGCAAGTTGCGATATTTCCCTCTCTTTTTTTTTCTGTTTCACGTGCATTCGATCAATCAAAGCTGTCCAAACTCCTCCCTTGATAGAAACAAGTCTTTAAGAAGAGTTTCCTTCCACTTCTTCACGTAAGTTTCCAAAAATAAACCAAGAAACTTGCCCAAAATAAACCATGATATTTTTGGAAAGTTTTCGCTTCCAATTCGAGTTCTAGCCACTTCGGATCCATTCCAACACCCTTACCTTTCCTGTTAGGTCCATAGGAACAAACCTAATCAAATTCAGCCCTTTAATCTCCATAAAAATCGATCAAAAATTCACCCACAAAATCGCCTGTGTAAGGAAGAAATTCCCGCCATTTTTGTTTATTTGAAAACGTGAAGAAATTTGTCCTTCCCCTATCCAGTCTCGGTATGTGCTTAGCAGCTGCCTGAAAATGGGTTACCCCTTATCCAAAGTGAGAGTCCTAATAGCAAATGTCCTCCCAGGAGCCTTTAAGAACTTTTCGAGCCAATTTTGCCGCAAAAGCCTATTTCTCCATAAACACCTACAAAGGGATAAAATACCAAAATTAGTACAGAAATGGGTACTAACAGTATACACAAAAGAGATGAAAATAGACACATAAATGCGTCTATCAAATACCCCCAAACTTATTATTTGCTAGTCCCGAGCAAATTAAAACTACAAAATAAAATCCTAACTCACTGTCGCAGGCATCGTCGGTTGCACTTAGCATGTGCAACAAGCCTTTAAACCCCTAGGTGGCCCTAGTGGCCGAGTTATAGTCTCGGGAGGGTTTACCAGAGGTGTACCCACAAAACCTTTACTCCAGATCCTAGCTATCTACACAGAACCTTGGAATGCACTAAAGAACCTCCTTGGTTGGCATACTTATTGATTACGGGAGGAAGTACCCTGATGCGAAATTTCAATTGCTGTATATGAGTTTGCACTCAAGTATACTAAAATTCATATATAAGTGACAGAGCTCTACTAAGATAGTTGCACTATGGACATCAATATCCGGAGTCAACAAATCACATGGAAAGATTAAGAGATGGATATTGAAAAACATAGCTGGTTTTGATGTTGACTAGGTAAACGGGGTTTTCTCATATCTGTCTGAAGGCCTCCACCAAGATGAACCTATCCTAATGGACTGAGATACCGGTCTGACTAATATCAACACAACTGGCATATACAAGGGAACCAGTGGTCGATAATCCTAATTCTAGATCAACTCGTCTGGCATATACAAGGGAACCAACGGTCGATTTATTGAACACACATTTATTATTTAATTATTTTTATTTTTATTATTTTTATTTTTTAATTTTTTTGAACTAACGACATGATTAGATCTTGTGGATCCAAGCGCATGCTTCTTGTCAGCAGACTACATGGTAATTCCCTTGGATCCTGCATTCCACGCTTGTTTAGGCGACGGAGACAGGGAGAACACACACATATTGCTATCCAAGTGTTATTTATTCCGATTGGTCTAATTGGTCTGGTCTTTTTTTTTTTTTTTTTTTTTTTTTTTTTGGTATCTCAATCACTCTATTTTACCCTAGCATTGGTAACAACTTGAATCGTGAGCCCCACCTAATCACTTAGAGAAACATATATTTTAAAAGAAAATAAAATAAAAATAGAAATGAAAAGGACTCAACGAGATATGGCGAAACTATCATGTTATTTCTAACACCTGAGCTCCGTGCTTTTATGAATAGACTCTTATAGATGTTTCCATCTAATCAGATTGGTTCCTCAACTCCTAAACCAAAATGCTTCCATCCACTTAGATTGGTTAGTGCCATCCTTAATAGGCATAAATTTCTAGGCTCTGGAGTTTAAAATGCAACTAAAAAGTTTCTCCCATACCCCCAAACTTAAATCTAACATTGTCCTCAATGTTCTAAAGATAAAATTAAAAGTATGAACAAGGAGAAACTGTTACCATTTAAAGCAAAAGAGTTAAGGAAAGATATTACCGTGTTGCTTGAACCATGGGTTACCTCCCAAGAAGTGCTAAGTTTAAAGTCTTCAGCCAGACATTGGAAAGGATTAGTCACCTCGAATCGTATAACAGTAATCGGAATAACTGTGGGTCTTCAAAACCAAATAGAGCTGACCAAAGGAAACTGTAATAAACCAACGAAATGAACAAGACTAGCATACCCTTACCTAGTTTCCTGATTAAGAAATTTATATCTAATTGTGGTTCAGGTTCAGGTTCTATGAAGGGGTCTAAATAAAATATTTTCATTGGTTGCGTTTCTTCATAGGTGGGATCCAAATTATTAGGTTATAGAGTCTGTAGAAACTCAAATAAGAACTTAGAAGCACATAATAATAACCTAAATAATTGAGGATCCTCTAAGTCAATCAGGTTTGACTTACATAATTGACCACAGTGAGAGTAGTGGTCATTCTTAAGCAAATGTGTCGATTTTAATTTCCTAAAGCATTTAGGTTTAGTCTCACAACTTAATATTCGACATATTTGGAATATAAACGTTCCCACAGTTGGAAGAAAACTATTTGGCGGGAAAACAAAGTCAATCTGGGTATCATAGCCTAGGAAAACCACATCAACCAGAGGATGGGTTTCTAACTTCTGAGCTTCTTTCTGGACATCATTAGGTTCGGGAAAACGAGTATGAAGGTAATCTTGTAAAATGGTCGAGGTACAGATATCAAGTCCCAAGTGAGGGATCTTTGTAAGAGCTAAAGGTAAGGCACATGGAGAATGATAATCACCCCCCAAACTTAGAGTTTTGGGTGTCTCTGGATAGACTAGCTATAATTTCCCTAATTTCTAGATCATCAGAATCCTGAAAATACTCAATTGCTTCTTCTAGGTTATACTCAGGTGATGTATCCTCACTCAAATTTAAAAGCTCTACGAGTTCATCTTCTTTGTCTAAGACTATTGTTTCTAAGTCGCTAGACTCTAAAACAGCATTTTCAGAATAAACCCATTCCTCTAAACCACTATCGGCTTCGTAATCAAAAGGAAAAACTACATCGTCTAAATCGGGGATATCTCTAGACAAATCCTCGTCCTTTTGAATAGGTGAATAATTATTAAAATTATTTGGATTTGAACTAGAAATAACATTATCATTATAAAGCTCAATTGGAGTAACAAATTCCTGATCACTATGCCTACAAATTTCATATTCTTCATCAATACTATCCTCGTCATAATCATCATTGTAATAACATGAAAATGGTCGAACCTCGTCTAAACTAGTGTTTCCAATGCTAACCTCGTCATCTTGATTATGCAAATAACTATCCTCATTTTCAAGGGTATTATTGGAAACACTGTATTGGAAATCAAGATTATTTCGAGCAAGTCTTTCGTTCGTCTCAGCCATTTGCTTGAGGGATTCCTCTATAGAGAATTCACTCAATGGTGCAGTTCGTCTATTCATTTCCGACACAAACCTATTTGTCTGTTCAGTTAACTGCTTAAGAGACTCTTCTAAAGATACGGAAGGATCATAAACAGAAGGATCATAATAAGGACTAGTTTTCAACAGTTTGATTGTATTGTCCAAAGACGAGGTACTAGCCACCGGAGTTCCGGTGACTGCTAATTATTTCTTATCTGAATATCCTCCAGGAATGGATTATGCCTATGCGCACGAGAAGTCGGCTATCTATCAACAAGTTCGAGAAGGAGGGTTAATAATGGTGGAAGATTCCGAAGAAGAATAATGAAGAAACAGAGGTAAAGAAACAATCTCAAGGAAGGAGAGTCAGTCACTGCTATTGTTTTACTTCTATTGGAATATGTCTAGATGGTCATATATATTTCCTTTTTATTTCCTAGTTTTTGTTATTTCTTAGTATGTTTAAAGGCTTCCTTAATGGTCTTGTTAATCAGACATTTAATGAAAATAGACTTTTAATCACCATTTTTGGAATTAATTTCAACCCTAGATTTACTATGAGACAACCCCTCAAGAGGATTATGAGACTAACAATTAAATTGAAATTACAACATTAGTCCTATAACAGTAGAAGAAAGATCCGTCAAACTATTATCGAAAACTGATACTAAAGCAGAAGGACGGAACAAAGAAAGGATACAAGAAATCTAGAAACCCTGAACAAAGCTCCAAAAGAAATTGCAGAAAAGAATTCTAGGAAACTAAATTAGACAAAAGATAGCAATGAAATGCTTTCAAAATAGAATGCATAGTGATTATGAATGTAATGCATGATAAAATGAATGTATGAGTCTAAGAGATCTTATCAGTTAAAACTAATCAAGAACTCTAATGAATAAAATGCGATCAACAGAAATGCAAGTCCCGGATTTCTTTTTCGATAGAAATTGATCAAATTGAGGCATGGCAGATGTATATACTATTTACCCCTTTCTTGGATCCCCATCTGGCTTGGGATCGAAATCCAGATGAGGGGATTACTCAGCTAGCATTGAGTCTGAAAGAGAAGATGAAGGAATAGAGTCGTTGGGAGGAGAGATGGAAGAGCTCGTATCTTTATTTTACGAGATTTTGACCCGTTCCACGAGAGGTATGGTTGTTAGTTTTTAAGTCTTATGTATAAGGGAGATTTTTTTTGAGTTTTGAAAGTAATTTAAAACTAAACTAAAAGCAGAGTAAATAGTTGAAAGTAAACAATAAGTCGTTTTCATCCACAAAACATGTGCATGTCTAACTAATATAAAGAAAAAAGGGATATATGGACCGTGACCACCCTGTTTTACCAAAATATCCTTATTATTTTCGCATTCATTACTTTCTATTCAAGGGTCATATAACTTTACCAGCAATTTGAAATACCAGTTTGTCTCATTTCGTTTCTCTCGTGTTCTCTCTCGCTATAATCTTTCTTTTAACACCACGAATTAATAAACCACAATCTCATAATATATGCGAAAATAATTGTATAATCCAATCAAACTAGAATTGTATATTCAAGTTGGTATATCTCCGGCTATCAAGATTACTGTTAAATCCAAATTTCTAAATTTCACTCACCTTGAAACTATACTTCCCAATTTCATTTACCATTGCTTCTCAATTCTGAAGAAAATGTATGTTTCATACTAGATTTTAGATTTTCTTTTTATATTTTGCTTTCTATGAACCCACTATAGACGTCAATTTTATTTTTTCAAATTAGTGAAGCGTAGTTATTTGTAGATTTTACCAAAAGAAGATGTTTCAATTTCAACTTTTACTAGATACTTTGTAAGCTTATCAACTACTCAATTATATGTTCAGCTTATTGCTTCGAGAACAATGTACCCTCTCTGGACAGTCTATTCAATCATATTTAATAGACTCAGTGTTTACTTCCTTGACATCGATTTTATTTTCCAATTGGTTTTCAAGGGGCATCATACTACTCTAATTTTTTCTTAACTTTTTTTGTATGTTGATCCAACACGGAATTGATCTAAGGGATGACTTTGGGTGAGGTTGGTTTGGTCATGGTGCCAATGTTTGAGAAATGGTATCATCCTAGTCCAAAATTTCCCGAGCAGCACCTCCATCCGGTTCCAACAAAAACTCTAAGCTACTTATATATTTTTTATTCTAAAGTAGAAAAATCAAACGAATAATTGTTAAAAGTTGGTATGTCTCTCTATATACCAGTGATATTGGCCATAACAGATGAAACTCTTGAGATTCAAGCAAACACTTTCTCTATTTAGATGAAACTCTTGTTAGGAGTTCATGTAAGCATGTGAGAAGTTTTTCTTGATATTACATAGAAAAATATACATTATGGTCTGGGTGCCAGAACTGTGTATAATGATAGTTCTTGGCGAATATGGCTTGAGAACTAATAAGTAATATCGTGTTAATTTAAATACTTAGGACTTGAGTCATGATGCACATAAATAAGATGTTTTAGGATCAATGATGTCGTAGAGGTGTTTTGAGAAGAGGTAGAGATATAAACTCTATATACATATTGTCAAGGATCATAAAGTTGGTTTACTAGCAATTGTGTTAGGTTTTGTCCATACAGGTTGCTGAACGAAAAATTTGGTGGTGTATTTGTTACCCCGCGTTTTCAATTGGTATTAGAGCAGGCAATCACCTTTAGACCTAACAAGTGTGTGTTTGTATTTGATCCTTAAAATATTTTAGGATGGGAAATTGCTTTAGAAAGGTCTGTTTGTTCACCATAAGAATTATATATTCCCTAGCCATGTAGGGTCGTAGAGATCAAAGTTCTCAAACTTATAGCGGTTACGCATTCAAAGTAGAAAGCCGATTACTAGAGAACATCTTATGGAGTGCAGTGAAATATATTCACAAAAGTGTAATCGTGGGAAGATTAATATTGCAATTCTCAAAATAGTTTACTCCTCTTTTAGCTAGTGACGAACACAAAGAGTTAAGAGCTTGACCTATAAGAACATATGAGATATCCATTCTGATCACCAGAAATATGATAGAAAAAACAAATCTCACAAAATAAGTAATATGTATATAATCAATAAAGATTAGGTATTGCGAGACATCTCCAAATTAAAATTTAACTAAATAAACTTTAATCATTGTAAGATGGTAGTATTTGGATTAGCTAGTGTAACCACATATAAAAACTACGCCAAAGACTATTGTTCCTCCTTAAAACAATAAGTATAAAATTCCTACAAGGAGTTAACTAGTGACGCATCAAATCACTCCTAAGAGCTTGAGCGAATAATTCCTTCCTATTATTTAAGAACTCATTGATGAATTAATCATTCAGTTCTTCTATGTCTTAAAAGATGTCAGTTAAGTTTTGTCTTAAGATCACCCAAGGCATCCTTCCACAAATTATACATCTGTTATTAGTAAGTTATCTCTTTCAGAGAGTGGTTGATCCAAAACTTCAGATCATTCCTCTGGGTTACAAAGTCTTTCACAACAAATCTAAATTCATTGTCACGATGAAAGGTTGACAATAAACATGTAGATGGACAGTCTTCAACATCTCTTGATGATTTCTCCTTGTTGATTCTTGACGACTTGATACCTTCACAGGGAAATACATTGACAGCTTCCACCACATCCTCCTTTGTAATACCTCTAGTTATTGGAGCCATGATTCGATAATTTTTCCAATGAGTTTGAATAACATATATATAGAGGTGATAAGTATATAATTTACATGATTTTAGTGTCAAATTCATACAAATATTTGTTATAATTCTTGCATTCTATCTTGTTACTACTCGTGTTTTTTTTATTTGTTTTAATTAGGGGAATTATCCCAAGAAGTGTGATAATGTATACAAAAGAGCTAAGAAGTGAAGTATTCCAAGTATGCAAGTGTCTAGAGCCAAGGAAAGTGGAAAAAGTGCGACCCAAAAGAGCAAAAAATGTGGAAAACACATGGAAGACCAGAAATTAAGGAATTGAACCTTCAAATCAAGAATTTCTTCTCATCATCTTGTACAGAGCTGAAATACAAAGAGAACGCAAAAGGAATGAGGTCATTCCGAATTCGTATGAAGAAGTTATGAGCAAAATGGTGAAACCAACTTGGATTTGGTTTTTGTTGGGCTTGTTTTGGGCCTGCGCGACGGACGTGAATATGCGTTTTGGGCTTGCGTTGGACATGAAAATTAGCGTTTTTGGTGGATTTTGAGGAGGTTATGTATCCTAATTGGATAAGGATCGAAAGGAGGTAGAAATACTTGGTTATCATGTTTCCTAGTTGGATAGACACAAAAAGGATGTTACAAAAACTTATATAAAGGGGAGCCTATATAGAACATTCACATTAAAAAAAAAATCTACGACTTCTTCTTCTTTTTTCTTTTCTTTGTAGTATGTCTAGGTAACTATTTTTTTGATTAAGGATGATTTCAAAGTCCTAAAGAATGAAATCTTTTTTTACGAGTTTATTTTGAGTTTTATTTTGTCGATTGTCTTTATTATTTTTAGTGTCTAAGAATTATAAATGGTTTATTTAATTGGCCATTAAAATGAACTTAATAATAATTTTTCTACTAGTACTAGGTTGTGTGATAAAGTATAGTCACTGAATTCTTTACACAAGAAGTACATCACAAAATCTGACAGAGAGATTCTGTTAAGTGTTTGTGTATAGGGATGACACGTAAGCAGACCGAGCTTATGCTTCTGATGTTAGAATCAACCTAACTCACAAAACGTAAAGCTTCCGACTAATTTACACCTTGATTGTACTACTTCTTGGTGGGTTAGTTGGATATAATTTGGTAGTCGAGCGCTTGTGTATCCAGTTGAAACATGAATTCCGAGGATAACATAGCTTATTGTAATTCTACGGTTGGTGAAAATATAAATTTAGAACGAAGTAAACGGGTAATTTAATTAAGTTTCTGTTCAGTAACCGGCGATACCAACTGTTAGAATTTGACGTGTTATCAAAGATTTCAAGCCCAAGTAATAAACAATGCAAGTTGTGTTTAATACGTATAGAATATGGTGAAATTATTCTACCGAAATTCCCTAACAGTCATTACAAAAATCTCAAGAAATTATGAAAGTGCAATACTTTGCAATTACATTCCCTTGTTGCTTAAATCCTATTTTCTCTAGGACCAACATTATCTATTCCGAAACATAACATCACTCAATATACTTGTGCATACAATACTCTTATCATATTTCATGATAGGAGGTGACCTTTATTGTGCCAACTAAAATCATTCAGTTGCACGAAATTCGTTAATCACCAAAGTAAAGATAATGATATCATGATGGTACCAACATTTAACATCTATAAGAATGAAGTGCATATGCATCAAACAAGCGAAAACATAAATTTTCAAAACAAATCATTCTGCCGAAACTTTTTCTTTGGGAAGAAATTCCAATGTACAAAATATTCATTTCTATTGGCACCCTATTTTCTTTAATTGTCACAACACCAAACATCCTAAAAACTAATAGATCTTGACTTCTTTAGTTTTTAAGGCCATGAGGACAGGATATACTAATTACTTTACATAGTGATGTCTTTGAACAGATCATTAATACAATAATTAATTAGAATATGCAATTGACAATGTCGTTCACCACATATCTTACTAAATTCACCATCCTTTAAGGGCTATTTTAGCAACCCAATTTAGTGGTTAAACTCAATGCGGTTCACCTCTTCTGGGGGCTAAAAAGTATATAGTTTCATTGCAGTGTTATAAGAATGTGTTAAACATGATCAAAGTACCTCTTTAGGTCTGATGTATCTCATATTCATGTGACTTCGAAGGATTCCTTAATCGTATTTATTCTCATTACTTCAAATCGATCTTTGTTATTTTATTTTGTTTTACAAACCAAAAATCCCCTTTTGATACTTTTAGCAACTAGAAACTCCCTGCTCTTTCGTGGGAACGAACTCGTTGCCATTATATTAAAGTTAATTATGCGGAAATAAGTGAATTGGTTTGTTGTGTAAATGACCCACATCAAGAGGAGAATCATCAAGACAAGAACTTCATGGAAATAAGGAAACAAGTTTTTCTAAACACTTTTCAAATAGAAGTTCGTTAACCAGGTGAGTAACCAAACTGTTCATGAGCCTTTATGACATCATAAATAATACAAACTTTGACAAACTCATGTTTATTGATCGTTTGTCGCAACACGTCAAAATTAATATTACTTTTTAACTAATCAGGATATATTATGAAGCAACGGTAAGAAATGATCGTTCCCACATAGAAGTCTAGTATTGTTATATATTTCAATTCAATCTTCTATAATACAAAACATAATGGGGTTTTGAGATTTGGACGGATGGATAACATCTTGAGAGACAAACGTTGCATCCAACTATCCTAGTTTCATCCCAGCCAAAGACATCCGATGTGTGTAAGAGTTATGATCATAAATCTTTTCATAAATATGCATTGATTAGGTTCTCTCATAATTATGATCATAAAATTTAAACTATACATTATGAATTTACATTGATTGGATTTCTTTATTAAGAAAAATAAATTAAAACGATTTTTTTAAGAGTATTCTTAAATTTATGTCTTTTACAGTTACGAACATGATGCAATTTATATTATTGTTGTACAGAATTAGCCAAGCTTCATCAATCAAGTAGAATTGAGAAAAAAAATATCTTTTTGTATGTTTGCAGGAATTTTTCTACTGATCATGTCAAGCCTTCCTTGATTTTGTATGTCTGTAAGAAGAATCCAGAGTTGGATCAAAAAGTTATTTTTGAAGATAAAATTAAGAACACGCATAACAATTCCTCATCAAGTAAACCCGATAACAACCATTTATATACTTTCTTTTATTTAGTACAATGAATTAGTATTAACCTCATCAAGTAAACCCGATAACAACCATTTATATACTTTCTTTTATTTAGTACAATGAATTAGTATTAAAATGCAAGGTTTATTAGATAGATTGATGATACGATCCGAAAAATATTGTATACTAATCCAAGCTTGATCGAGCTTATGTTGTTTAAAAAAAATAAAAAAAATAACGAGGACGATTTAATTTCAGTGATTACTCTTTAATCTATTGCAATTAAAGAGTAATCAACTCAGAGTCATTAGTTGCTCATCATGGAACACGTGCTTGTTAGGATCAGTATATCCTTTGAAGCATCCGAAGTTGTGGAGGTGAAACTTTTCTGGCAGCTTACACTCGCTCACTTCTTTAGAGAGTGGGTCATCTTTAAAGGTATAAGTGGGGTCAGCCTTCGGCCCATTGATCAATAATTTCAATATGTTTTCTTGTTCTTTAAATATCCTCACCATTTTCGAGTTGCTGGAGATGGTTCCGCTAAAGTAATAACTGGAGCTGCTGGAGTTGGTGATGGTGGAGTCATTTGATTGACTCTCTCAATCAGAGATGAGATCGACTTTAACATATCTTGAAACATTTCATGTGGTGTTTGCACAATTGGTGTTGTTATGGTCGGTGTTCTGCTAGGAGTTCTATATGTGCACGAATACAACTGAAAGAGGTATTACATCTAGTCTGAAATCTAGTAGTAGGTAACAAGTATTACATCTAGTATGAAATCTAGTAGTAGGTAATTGGTGTAACAGTTTAAGTTAGTGCATGTTCAATCTGGAATAGGTCCCAGGGTTTTCTACAAGATTGTAGTTTACCTCATTAACAAAAATATACGGTATATGTGTTATTTCTTTTCCGCATTATATTGTTTTATATTTATAATTAAAATATCACAAGTTGTACGTATTTGAACCTATATAGTATTAAATCAACTACAAAGAACCTACGAGATTTGTTCTGATTGAATTCGTTATTGAAATATTGATTGCAAGACTTGTTATTGTTGGAATTTGGTTCGTGAACAGTTCGGGTAAATACTAGGTTTACCTTTTTAAAACAACCTAAAATACAATTTTGTAACCGAATGTGTAGAATGTACAAAGATTGTCTATATAGGTTCCCAAACGAAAAAGTTGGTGATAGTAATTACCCTCTCCTTTTCAGTGGTTACACCACAATCAGAGAGAGTAAATCTCCCACGAGATCCAAATTTAAAAATTGTTGACATGAGACTTCTAGAGCCACAATTGCTCTTGTAAATTTTATAGAAGAACCCCAATTCTGTTTAAAATATAATCTTGAAAAACTTCTAGCAGAACGTTAATTCTCTTTAGAAGCTGCTCCTTAATTATTAGGGTTTACACGTTCCTTAGCCTAATTGATTCTTCCTCACAAGATCACCTAAAAAATAATCTAGAGATATCTTAATCTACCAAATCTAGGTTTTATAAAAAACACCTAGAAACAAGTTCCGTAACTATCAAAGAAGATAGCTTTTATGTGCTTTACGATCCCCAAGTAAAATCTTTTGGAATATCACTCTTGTTCGTGAAGAACAAAGATACTGAAAACAACCTTATGCAACATTACACAACTTTCCAAGGGATAGTTTGTGTGGTTACATGAAACCTCTATTCATTGTGAATGATCATGGCTAGGTTGCTTGGAAACAAAGCTATCTTGTGTAGGAAATAAAACCAGGTATTTGACAAAAAAATCTCTTTAGTCATGTATTTCCCGTTTCAGTCCATGAATTGTTGCAAAAAGTTCGTGTTCAATTTCCAATTCACGAACTGCTTTAGCAACACATAATAAGTGTTGCTTTAATAAATCACTGATAACTTCTTCGTTATAACTCAAAATTGAGTGTTTCACCTCTTTACAAGTACTAGGAGAACGTTTATTCCTTCATATCTCAATCTTCACATATCACGATAATTTTTACATGATCCCAATATTGAGGTTAATTTATTTGAGCTACTACTGAGACTCAAACTTTCCTTTAAGCTCATATTTTCTTCTTCCAACCTTTTGATCTTTTCAAGAGCATTAACTAGATCATTCTTAGATGATTCAAATTAAACCTTGTGATCTTATTTTTCCGAATCAATAACAAGTTCATCTCAATGCTCCAAATTATCTTGATTTTCTTGAAGTACATTCTTTCGGTCATGGTCTTCAGAGATTTCATCTTTAAGACCTCGTATTTGTTTGAGATAATCCCTTGCACTAATATAATCGAGTTGGTCTTGCAAGTCTTTATTCTCAATAAGAAGTCTAACATATTAAACTTTCTTGCTGAGTAAAGAACTTTTATTTTCAGAAAGTTTCTGATGACATTCCTTAAGAAGTTTATAATCATATCAACTTTGTTTTCATGAAACACATCTTCGTCAGAGTCAGAATATGTGTCCAAAAACATTTTAGAAGCATATGCAACTTCACTTGTCACACACTTTTTATAATGGACATCAGGCAAATCATCAAGAGTTCCAGTGTATGCTGGTTTTCTGTATTCTTTGTTAGGACAGACAGATGACAAATGCCGAAATCCAAGATATTGAAGCATAGAACAATATCATCAACACAAGTGTTAGATCACTGCTCGGTCGAACTCGCAAGTGTTGCTATCTCAAGCTTGTTTGTCAAGTTTAGTTGATCAAAACTATATACTTGATTTCTAGTCTACTGATAGATATGTCTCGGATTAGGATAGAAGTATGTAGTTGACCTTTAGACTTGACGGCGTTCACCAATTGAAGAAGAATATCTACTGAAGAGCTTGGAGGAACTTCATCAAAAAAGTTATGTGGAGACTAAAACTTATCTATCACTCAGAAGTCTATTCTATTCTATCTTCTAATGAGACTAAGTCGTATAGCTATATAGACTTTTACATTATACACATTTGATATTTCGAGCCGAATTTATCTTGTATATCTATTTCTCGAAATACGTTTTGGAAACTTTTAGCTTTAGCTAAGTTCATCATATACTTGACGAGTTTAGTTGGAGACAATTTATTTGTTGAAAACTAAATATTAAGTCAAAGATGATCATGTGAAAATTACCTTGAACATCTTATATGATTTGTGTGACACAATCATTTGATGTCAACTTGGGAAGTTTCGTATTGATCGATTAATCACTTGAAAATTACTTGAAGCTAGTGGTATGTGTAAGATTACCATTGTTGTCTTCCAAGGATGTTTCAATGATTAAATGAGAGTTTGACTACTATGCATGGATATAATGCAGGATATATACTTTGTATGTTGATTGTGCAAGTCTAGTTTAGGTACGGAACTATTGTTTGCGAACCTTGTTTGCGAACTAGTTTACGTGTAAAAAGGTATTGAACTATTATTCGCGTATCTTGTTTACGAACGGCTAGAAAAGGCCAAGTCCGGAACTGCTATTCACGTACCTTTTTTGCGAACGGATGGATAAAGCCAAAGTCCGGAACTGTTGTTCGCGTACTCAGTTTGCGAACACAGTGGTCAAGTTCTTAAATTAGCAAGTATGTATTTTCATACTCATTAACTCAGGTTCGTTTGCGAACTAAAGTACCTGGAACTTTAATGATATAGGGTATGTGAATTAGTTTTACAAACCTTAGCATTATGTTCATGAATTGGTTCTTGTATAAGTACTTTGTATAATTACAAACCAAACCGATTTTGTTTCAAATGGTTCGTATATATTTCTATAAGATGATGAACATTTGAACAACTCTCTTGAAACAAATTTAGATTCAATTGATTATCTATCATGATTGATTGATCATCATATTTATTCTAGAAGTGTTTAGATGAATATGGCTAAGTTATAAGTGTTAATAAGGCTAACTTCGGTTAACTATTATTGAGCCAACAAGGTATACACGTTTGGGTATGGTTCATCCATATCTAAATATAAGTATATTTCATTTGTATGTATCAAGCTAATACCATCTAACGGTGGAGATTGATTGCTTAGTTTCTAAGCAGACTTAGCTTGAATCTTTAATCATAAGTTCATCTAACGGTGAATATCAATTGCTTTGTTACTAAGCTATCTTCACTTTTATTGTAAGCAACCCTGATTTGAAAGACTATATAAGGGAAAACTCTAGCATCTGGGAAACCTAATCCCGATACTTCTGTGTGTCCTAGTTGCAAACTAGAGTCGATTTTCTTTTAACCAAGGTTTTTCCAAAACCATTATTAGGTTAACGACTTGAAGACTTCATTTGGGATTCGCGAAGCCAAATCCAACTATTTTCTATGTAGTTGCGTATTCTGGTTTTACTTTTTCTATCGTATTGAGTTTTATCTTCTCTAAGATTTACTCGAGATTTATTTCTGATAGGTAAAATATAAAAAGTAATCACAAAAGTTCTTCGTCTCATACTCTTGTGATTCTGCAATAACTTCTTCTGTTAATCAGTTAGGTTATTGTTAGGTGACTGATATTTCTAGGCTGCTCTTTGGGAGTATAAGTTCGGGGTATTAGTTGAGTTTCTTGTTCACCTTTATTTATCTAAAGACGGAAACAACAACCAGAATAGAATTATCTGTGGGAGACAGATTTGTTTATAAGTCTTCAACTGTGGGTCATAGCAACTCTTAGTTGTGGGTGAGATCAGCTAAGGGAATCAAGTGCCAGAGTCCTGCTGGGATTCAAGAGGCGTAATAAACGCGACTGTACCTTAATCGGTGTGAAACTTGGTTAGGGCTCAACTACATTCCAGTCCGAAGTTAACTTGTAGTAGGCTAAAGTCTGTAGCGGCTTAATATACTGTAGTGTTCAAATCTGGACTAGGTCCCGGGGTTTTCTGCATTTGCGGTTTCCTCGTTAAAAAAAATTCTGGTGTCTGTGTTATTTCTTTTCCGCATTATATTTGTTTATATAGTTGAAATATCACAGGTTGTGCGTAGTTCAATCACAGTAGATAAATCTGAAAAGACGATAGTACCCAAATACACCACAATCTTTAATTTATCCACCTATAAGTCCTCTTACCGAAAGTGATTGTCTATGAACAAAGTCAAGACAATACAAATCGGTATTCACACTTTGTGTGATTGTCTATGGATACGAGATCGAGACAATACAACTACCAAAGTGTGATTACTTGATAATAAGTTAAGACTTAACCAAACTATATAGGATCACTATCAAGTAAAGCGGAGTTAACATTTTTGTAATTTATTTCAAATTATATAAACAGATATAATTACGGAAATAAAAAAGTAAATCACACAGCAAGATTTTGTTAACGAGGAAAACTGCAAATGCAGAAAAATCCCAGGACCAAGTCCAGAATTGAATACTCTCAGAATTAAGCCGCTATACAAAATCTAAACCAACTTCGTATAGTTTAGACCAAGTAACTACCCCCAAGTAACTTGTTTTCCTCAGTATCCCTGCGCTTCCGACTTCGATGAGTGCACGCACTGGAAGAATTCCTTTGGATCGTATTCCAAACAGTAAAGGAATAACAAATCTGTTTGGTAATAAATCTATTGATTCTTTAAGATAAGATATCTCAAGTCATATGCAAATGCTCTTCCGTTTAAGCTAATAAACTCCTTTTCCTGGTTAGATTAATCCAATCTCTATTACCGAAGTAATAAGATTCGGATTTGTAACAATCAAAATAGATCTCAAGAGAACTATTAGGCGTTACCGATCTCACGCAACTATCAATCGAATAAATCCGATTTTAGTTGGATCTCATCCGATCAAGGTTTGTGCAACACAAATATATGATAAACCAATAAGAAATATTCTTCGTCTTCAAATCTTCTTTAATCTTCAATTAAACCTGCACAACACTATTTGAATCTCTTGTGATCAATCACACACAGAATGGAGTCTGTTAATAATAGATTATCATAAGATGTCTTTATATCTACAAACAATTCTAAAGATCCCATCGATACTTCGATCTAGTTTGATCTCCACTTAGTAGTTATTCGTCTTCAATCGATGGACGTCGTGAAGTATAATGCTCAACTACACTTTCTATCCAAATCCGAGACTTAGCTATAACTAGACTAGAAATCAAGACTTATAGTTTTGACAACTAAACTTGACAACTAGCTTGAGATAGCAACGCTTGCGAGTTTGACCGAGCAGTGCTCTAACATGTGTTATTTCTTTTCCGCATTATATTTTCAATATAATTGAAATATCACAGGTTGTGCATAGTTCAATCAATAAGATAATCAAACCTTTGGTAGTTGATATAAATTAATTGGCACTTGAACATTGGTTTTTGGTACCCGTTCAAGTTGTTTCTCATAATAATCAGGCTCGCGGATTTCTATCTGTTTGATTTGCTGATTACATTGAGAAACAAAGATATAACTCTTGGATGTATCTTCCTTGATTGAGTCTGACTGTCTAGTTGATTCTCTTGGAAGTATATAGGAGTTAGTCCATATAGATTGCCTAAACGAAATATTGGGTGTGGTTGTTAAACCCCCGCTTTTTCAATTGGTATCAGAGCAGGAAAACATGATAAACCTGATAAGTTTGTGTTTGATTGTTCCTAAAGACTGTCCCTATGGGAAATATCCTTGGGAAATTTGTTCTGGGCATCTGTAACGCACAATAGAAATCTTTAAAGATTGTTCAAAGGTTATTATTCTTTAGACTGCTGGTTGATAAGCACGTAAGTGTGACGCATTTTCACCCATAACTACATTATCTATGACTCATTTTATTTCTAATAAAGTTGATTTAAGTCTTTTCTAGGGATAAGCTCTTGCGGAAAAAATCGGCTCGAAAAATTATGCGGAGCACCCCTGGAGGATATTTGTTATTCGGACTCTCAGTTTGGATAAGGGGCACCTCAGTTGGGCACCTGTTATTCGCACCCCCGGTTTGGTTAAGGGGACATCCTTCTTCTTCACGAATAGAGAAAATTTTGGCGGGAATTCTGGGTTCAAATTTCCAGTTCATGCGTTCATTGTGTTTTGATATTTTGAGGAAGATTTAGTCGGATTTTCATCTTGCTTCGGATATGTACCAGCCTGTTAGATCACAACAGGGGTGGTAAGTGCATTCATTTCGATTAAATCACATAATCTCATCAAACAGGGAAAGATTTTTATATCGGGTTCATTGTGAGATGGAATTGGAAAGTTTGTGGATCAAAGAGGGAGGATATCTTCTCTGCTAGAGTTTTTGCTTTATCTTGGAAGGAATAACAACTTAGAGACGCATGCAGAGAGTATGAAAAATGCAATTTAGCGAATGCAGAGAAAGAAATAGGAAATTATTCCCGAGAATAATTTTCATTTACTGTGAAGATTTTGAGGAGTAATTGGAAAGATTTGGAGGTGCTTCTGTGTTATAAATAGCTTCTGAGATGTATAGGAAGGGAGGGGAGAGTTGAGGGAGCAGTTAGGAAGAACCAGAGAGTCGAGAAATCAAGTGGCAGAAAAACTCCATTTTCTGCTGCTGTGAAGAACCTGAAGAACATAACGACGCACGCAGAACCGTCGTTTTCCAACAGTGACAACGACAACTGTTTGTGGGTCGTATTGCGACAGTGTTAACAACACTTCATTTTTATCGTTCTCTGTAACAGCTCGGTTTGTAACAAATAAAAGTGTTACAATCCCGGTTTTTATCTTTTTTTCTCCTATTTCATCATTTGTGAACCATTATTTAGCATTAATAAAGATGAATTTTGAGCATGTTTCCATGATGATGATGAGCTAATTCTCGCGTAATCAAGGCACGGAGGAAGCTATTGATGCATGAATAATTGGTAATTATTTTACTTTTCTCTAATTTTCATTTTATAATTCACTCAAATCACTGCTTTGCAGAATTTTAATTGTTTGCATAATTTTCTTAATTAGTTGTGATTCAATTAGATAGGTTATACTTTGTTTAGATAATCTATGCTTAAGGGATACAATTAATGTTTGAGAATATGCTTGATTATTTGTGAATTAAGAAAAAGAGATTTTAAAGATAATTAGAGTTTTGGAATTTTTACCATCATTCATTCATGTGTAATAGTGGAATCTAGTGTCTTGGTTATTTTCAATCTTAAAAACAAATTTGGATTTAAATTTTCTCTACTTTTAGTTTAAATAAGTCTAAATTCAATTGCTTTCACAAGTCTTACGAACCTTTTACTACAACAAAGTTGAAATCACATCACTGGTCTCTCAAGATAATCTCACGTCATCTAAGACGTTAGGAATCCTAGATGATGGAAAACAATCTAAAGTAAAAATTAAAGATTCCTTAAAAAGGTTCGTTGCAGGAAACGTGTGAATAAAAGCTCAAGGATATGGAACCTCACTAGACTTCTTATTAATCTTTTTGAGGAATACTATCGAGATGGATCAATCGACAAAGATCTATTTATGGCTTTTGAAAACGTTTTTAAAAATATGGAACGACTTGTCTTGATTAAGGAAAAGGCTTGTGCTGGTAAAAATTCTAATTCTGTCATTCGTGACACACATTCGAGTTTTGGAAACAACTTGGTCAAAATCGATAAAAAGATTTTTACAGGTGGTGTTGCAAGTTCCAGTCATTGGAAAAATCCTTCCTTTATTCATAAGAAAAAGGAGTCAAAAATTTCAAATAACTCTGAGTATCATCATTACTATGATTATACTTCTGGTACATTTCACAAATATCGACCGGAGAAGGTGCATGAGGATCTGCTCATCTTGCCTTTTGGTAACAATATTGGTGTCACCCCATTTGTATATAACTTGAAGTGGGGCAAGTAACGGTCTGATTTGTTTTGTGTCTTTGTATTATGGGTTGGTTTTATTTTTGAAAATTATTTTTTCCTTGAAGAAAAACTCGTTCGACAAAATTTTTCTGTCCACCTGAGGTTAAATAAAGTGATGTAGTTCTACTACTATCCTTTTACTGCACTATGTTGATTTTTTTAACAGTGTACAAACCTTGATGGTTGAACGATGTAAAAATCCCACTTTCCTTCTATGGGTCGCGGTTCATGAACGGGTCCAAGCCTATCAATGGGAATATAATAATTGTGGTACGCGTACCCTTCTTCTTCCTTCCCTTGTCCGCGTACGTGAACTAAGTCTTTTTTAGGGTTCGCGTTTTCAACTCCATTAAAAATCGTTCTTGGAGGTCCAAGGGAGGCAAAGGGTTGTCTTCATCCTCAAGAAGCTTTTCAAGTAAGTTTTTCCTTCTCCTTGTTCTCTCATTTTTTAGTTCGTATGGGGAATTTCATGGTTTCAAAGAAGGTTTCAAAAAACTTGGATTCATCATCTTCTAGCATGATTATACCTAAAAATCAAGATTCTATTAGAATTAGATTTATCAATGATTCTAGTGGTAAGATCTTTGAAAGGATTTCTTCTAGTGGTTTCATTCTAGAAAAGAAATTGGATTTGGTTAGTAGTATAAAGATGATTTGGTTTGTTTTGAAAAATTTAATCTTGGAAACATCTTTAATGGTCTTGGTGAAGGTTTTTGACACTATCACAAGAATCTTCTATGCTAACATCCATGATGTTGATCTTGATGACATGGAATTCAAGACCATGATAAATAGAGAAAGGATTCTTGTTAATAGAGAGTTGATATCAAGGATTACCGAAATTCCTTCGGGTAATTTTCGCCTTCCTAGACCAAGGGAAGAAAGACCATCTTATGAAACCATTTCTAATAGTCTTTATGGCAAGAGTGTTGATTGGATTGAAGGGAAATTTCCTACTAATTATCTTAGTCTTGCTTTGATGTCTTTCGGAAAACTTGGTATATCTAATATTTGTCCCTCCACAATTGAGAACTCTCAGTGGAGTCGTGAGTTTGCGGAGTTAGTCTATTTCCTTGAATTGGGTTCTCAAAGTCTTGATATTTGTGGATTCATCATTCTTCAAATGCTCTCAATGACGTCATCCAACAAGAAGTTAGGCTTTCCTTGCTTAATTGAGCAAATTTGTCGAGCATATTCTATTGCTCCTATTGGAACTCCCAAACTTGTTCGTCCTTGTACTTTCAAACGTATGAAGGAGAATGCTTGCAAAAGACAAAGATGTGATTCCCTTGACGTTTCTTGTGATCCTACCACCTTGAGTCTTCTTCATCAAATTCATAAGGGTGTGTGTAAGATCAATTCCAAGGTAAAATGTGTGCAAGAAAAATTACGTGTGATTGCTACTAAGTTTCCCGAAATCAAGGAAAATATGGATATTGTTCAAGCCTCTTAGATGGTTTCCGATGATGAAGATGATGATTAAATCCCTTATCTCTTGTTGTTTTGATTTGTATAGGAAACTTCTTATGAGAACTTATTCTTATGTTTTAAGAAGGATAACTAGGGTTTGGAATATCCTATATTGTGATTACACATTGCTATTGCCAACGATTTTCATCTTGCAATGTTTTTAGATTTATTTATTTAAATTCTAAAGTTTATTCTGAAGATGATTTTGCAGTATTAATCTTTATTGGTTTTATATATTGCAAAAATTATTATGGGATATGTGTGTTTGCGTCCGTGAACTATGATTGTCCCATATATGTCAAAAGTTTAGTCTATTATGTCATTATGAAAATATTGATGGAAAATAGAATGAACTTTTGATGTCAAAGATTAAGTCTATTGTGTCATTATGTAAATATTGATGAAAAATAGAATGAATGTTTGTATATTCCGCAGTATTGATCTTTCCCTGATCCACTTCTATGTGAAAGTACTGTATGGCTCTGTAAGTTTTCTTATGTTGAGCATTTTCGATTAAATTAATCATGGGTTCTCTTGTGGTTAATTTAATTGAGTTTTCTGGATACAAATTCATGTTTCATGTAATTTTTTAATGTCCAAAGAAATCCTTATTTTCTTATAAAAGTAAGGTCGCTCTAGTTATTCTTTCGGTAAATGACATTTTATGGGGGAGACTTCTCAATTGAACTTGTGCTTCATTGCCAAATCTTTGTGGGGAATGCGGATGTGGAATATTTTAGGAGTTTTTTTGTATCTTTATAAACTCCTTGATGAATACACTAAGTTTCGACTATGTGAAATCAACGAAACAAAGTTGATATGTTCTCTTTTAGTCATGAAGTATCTCTATGAGAATTTCATTATGATCCCGCTAGTTTTTGTACCTTTGCCAATTTATATTGACAAAAAGGGGGAGAATTATTGTGTAGTTCACACTACAAATACATAGGTTTACGGATCATTATGTAAGGGGGAGTGGTTTTCATTGTGAGATGGAGTATTGACTAAGGGGGAGTGATACATATCACCGTAGTATTATTGTCAAAGTTGTGATACAATTGAACTTTGATGTTGTGTAATAATACTATGACACTGTATAACAATAATTAAGAACAATTGTTTTCTTATTGTTATGGCTACAGATCTTCAACAACTACGAATCTGAGCTGAACACGTTCAGAATCACTGGAGTATTTGGAAGTGACAAAGATTTCGAGTAATGTTGAAGAACCAAGGAAATCAAGCATTTCGATGAGAAGCTACAAAGTTTATTTATTTTGTAATCCATATGTATTGATAGTTTTGTCACTAAAATTGACAATGAGGGAGGTTGTTAGAGCACTGCTCGGTCGAACTCGCAAGCATTGCTATCTCAATCTTGTTTGTCAAGTTTAGTTGTCAAAACTATAAGTCTTGATTTCTAGTTTACTTATAGCTATGTCTCGGATTAGGATAAATGTGTAGTTGAGCTTTAGACTTCACGGCGTTCATCGATTGAAGACGAAGAACTACTAAGGGGAGCTTGTGGAACTTCATCAACAAAAGGTATGTGGAGACTTGAACTCATCTATCACTCAGAAATCTATTTCTATTCTATCTCCTATTGAAACAAAAGTCGTATAGCTATATAGACTTTACTTTATACACATTTGATATTTCGAGTTGAGCTTAACTCGCTTACATATTTCTCGAAATATGTGTTGGTAAGCTTTCACTTTAACCAAGTTCATCTTTATTCTTAACGAAAGTCAAAAGATGATCATATGAAAATCGACTGGTAACATCTTACATGATTTGTGTGAGACAATCATTTGATGTAGACTCAGAATGTTTCGTAGTGATCTATTAATCACTTAAAAATTGCTTTGAAGCTAATAGTTTGTGTGAGACAGTTATTCCCATCTTCTAAGAATGTTTCAATGATTAAGATGGAGTTTAGAATAATTAACCATTGATTGGATATAGAACAGTATGCGTACTTGTATGCTAACTGTTGCAAGTTATTCCAAGTCCGGGAACCATAGTATGCATACCCGTATGCGTACTGGTTTAATAGTTGAAGTCCGGGAACTTAGTATGCATACTCGTTTGCGTACCAGTTTAATAGTTCAAGTTCGGGAATTCAACTGAGTTTGGTCATGAACGACAGTATGCGTACCCATTCGCATACCGGCGAACCCAGACCAAGTCCGGCTACTTAGGTATGCGTACCCATTTGCATACTTGAGTGGGTTAAGTTTTAAAATCAGTTTGTTCATGAACAAATACATTTATATAATAAGGAACGCAATCTTTTGAAAACCGTGGCTATAATGTTCATGAATTGATTCGAGTGAATAAAAAGCGATTTTGCTTCAATTGTGTCTTGTATACTTTTATGAGAATATAAACAATTGAACAACTCTATAACTAGTTTCATTTGAGTCATTTGAACTGTGTGATACTAGTTGCGGCTAGAGTCGATTCTCCTTTAACCTAGGTTTTTAAAAAACCATTATAGGTTGATGACTTAAAGACTTCATTGGGATTCTGAAGCCAGACCCAACTATTTTCTCTGTAGTTGCGTGTTCTGATTTTACTTTGTTCTATCGTATTGAGTACTATATTCTCTAAGATTTGCTCGAGATTCAATCTCCGATAGGTAAGATAAAAAGTAGTCACAAACATCTTCGTCTCATCGTTTGTGATTCCACAATATCTTTTTCCACTTCCATACGCTTAAGATCATTGTGAGGTGATTGATATTACTAGGATGTTCTTTGGGAATATAAGTCCGGTGTATCAATTGGTTCCTGTTCACCTTGATTTATCAAAAGACGGAACAAAAACTCGTAGGTATTTCTGTGGGAGACAGATTTATCTATTCAATAAACTTTTCTGTGTGAGACATATTTGTTTATCAAGTCTTCGACTTTGGGTCGTAGCAACTCTTAGTTGTGGGTGAGATCAGCTAAGGGAATCAAGTGCGTAGAATCCTGCTGGGATTCAGAGGCGTAAGGAACGCAACTGTACCTTAATTAGTGTGAGATTGGTTAGGGCTCAACTACATTCGAGTCCGAAGTTAACTTGTAGTTGGCTAGAGTTTGTAGCGGTTTAATACAGTGTGGTGTTCAAATCTGGACTAGGTCCCGGGGTTTTCTGCATTTGCGGTTTCCTTTTTGACAAAATTTCTGGTGTCTGTGTTATTTCTTTTCCGCATTATATTTTCTATATAATTGAAATATCATAGGTTGTGCGTAGTTCAATCAATTAGATAATCCAACCTTTGGTTGTTGATATAAATTGATTGGCCCTTGAACATTAGTCTTTGGTACCGTTCAAGTTGTTTCTCATAATAATCAGGCTCGCGGATTTCTATCTGTTTGATTTGCTGATTACATTGAGAAACGGAGATATAACTCTTGGATGTCTTTTCCTTGATTGAGTATGACTGTCTAGTTGATTCTCTTTTAAAGTATATTGGAGTTAGTCCATAAAGATTGCCTAAACGAAATATTGGGTGTGGTTGTTAAACCCTCGCTTTTTCAATACCCTAATATAAAAACACTTTTGATCGGTCAAACAAGTTACCAGGACCGGTTACATCAGTTACCAGGATCGGTTACATCAATTACTAGGACCGGTTACTATATACTCATGGTATTGCTTGTGATCGGTCACACCAGTCACCAGGATCAGTTACACCAATTACCAGGATTTGTTACACCAATTACTAGGACCGATTACACCAGTTACAAGGATCGATTACACAACATTCTGTGATCGGTCACACCAATTACTTGGATCAGTCACACCAATTACAAATATCGATCATACCATCTCAAGTGATTATTTAGGATCGGTCACACCAATTACATAACAAAGTTATGATCGGTTCTACCATCTCACACATATTGGTAATCCAAAGACTTGCACTAAATAGCCGTACAAAATAGCCTAGCGATTTCCCTTTCGATTCATAAAACAAGTTCATGAATGTACTTCCTTTAAACAAATGTAAAACATTGTTTCCTATGATGAAATCTTCACCATTACCCATTCACATAATCATAACAGCATTCATAAGATTATGTCAATGTCATATCTACAAAGTTCAAAGGATAAGCGTTATACTTCGTAGTCTAATTCCCTTATACTATGATCATGTGATCATGTCTCACTACTAGAGTAATATATCCAATACACAGCTTCGCAGTTATGTTTTCAATATAGCACGACTTGAAAGATACGTTAGGAATGAAACAGTTCAAGTCAATATTACTAACCTCAAGAGGAAGGATGATGTCGTCATTATAGCTCATTACTTCTTCATGTTCTTCAGGTCTTCGAGTAATACTTGTATGTCTCAACATTCCGAGACTTTCTAGTCTAACCTAAACGAATTTGTATCTAGTACATAATCAAGCGACTCTTAGATGAGTTTTGACACACTAAAATATGACAACCAAACTTGACATACCAACGCTTGGTGGGTTCAACCAATCTATGCTCTAAAAATCTCCTCCTTTGTCAATTTTAGTGACAAAACTCTTAATACATATGGAGAAACAAATTACAAGAATTCATTTTACATACGTTTGATTTCAAGTTTCAACATCACAATAACCTGCATATATTCAATCAATAAATGCCGTTGTTGACATTTGAATAACAAAGCTTATACTCCCCCTAAAGGTAAGATAGGTAGATATTCAATCCGAATATCTTTGTTATTCCCCTTTTTGTAGTCAAGATAACTACAACAACAATATGATATGTTTCTCCCCCTTAGTCAATGCTTTACTCTTTCGTTGGATATAATGTTTAAGCACAATTGTCCTTTCCTTAGTGATTGCAAATCACTTGTTTACTCCATATATTTCTCCCCCTTTTTGTCACAAAATGACAAAGGTCCGAGAAAATAAAGGTCAAACCGAAAGGATCTTACAAAATAAAGATCATTAACTTTATTTCTCTCATCAGGTTCTGATTATTCAGACAATAACTTAGACATTTCCCTTTAGACAAGACAATCACTAGGTTAGTTAACTAGTTTTTCTTGTCAAGGCATTCGATTAGACTTGAATAACCGAATCCTACAATTTGATAAGTTTAACTAAGATAAGAATTAACTTAGTTTTTCTTATCCATAATCAAATTGGACTAAACAAATGATCCCGTATTTCGTTAAGCCATAAACAATACATACAAACCAAAATAAATTGACTTGCACAGTTATTTTCTTAACCAGAAGAAATTGAAACAAACATAGACATTATAGCACTGCAATTGCACCGAAATTTCGTTAAGCAAAAACACTTGATACCCAACAATAAAGAAGATACCAATAAATAAGCCAAATAAATTGACACAGTTTTTCTTAACCAGAAAAAATTGAATCACACACACACACACACATCCATGCACATCATAATGGAATACAATTGTACCGAAATTTTGTTAAGCAAAAGCAAAATATATGCAATATAAATAGGCTTTTCTTAAACAGGAAAACGATTAACTAACAAATTCGTTACCTCAGATTCCACATCCTCTTCTCCCCAGAAAGATATATCATTAAGTGCAAGTTCAAGTAAGAACTCTCCCCCAGTATGTTGTCATCCTCTCGCAAGAACAAAAGAACAACAACAAAGGAAACCTTTACCAGAGAAAGGTTGAATCGGTTTTAACTAATGCGTGCCAATAGAAAAAGTTGAAAACCCCGAAACACATATGTTATGCTAAACACAACTCATGAAAACACAAATTGATTCAACATATTGTGACTTTCACATATGAGTTTCAATCGGAACACCTTATGATCCATTGATAAATCCTACCAACATGGGATAGAACTTAATCCCGCTGAATCAAAAATCCACACAAACCATAAGGGTCACATCATATGAGATCGAATATTAAGGTTAATGAAAACCGAAATCAGACATCCTATAAACCGAAAACACATAGCAAAAATATAGACATTCATCCAAAGGATATGTAATCTGAAACTATCACAAGAAAAATTATAAAATAATAATTTTATTCATAAATAATTGATAGTTATATTCAAAAATAGACCTTATACAATAATCGAAATAAATCAATAACTGATGTCTATTTTCTTCAAATAAGAATCTAATCTTATTTTATGAGCAACTTAATCCTTCATATCAGTACTAGAGGAAGGAAGATTATTACTTTCAGTCTTCAGCTTGTGAATTTTTCAAGAAGATAACCTTGTTGCTTGACCAGAATTTCTTGCAGTTGAGATGTTTTTGTGAAGGATTCTGTAAGTACATGTAATTTGGTCTTTGATTGAACACAAAAGTGTGTCAATAACTTATTACACTGATCTTTCTTCAGCATATTCTCTATTTCCTTCTTGCTAAGCCGATCTCTCTTTTTGATTTTCCTCTTAGGTTTCTTAGCATCAAGAGAAGGTGAAGACTTATTCTTAAAGAGATCTTTCAGATCAAGCACCTTTGCAAGAGAAGACATCGGATCCTGACTCATAGTTCGGACAAGGAATGACCAGAGAATGAGAAAGATCTTTTTATATTTTTCATACTTCCGAAAATATAATATCCCTATAAATACGAATATCTTAAATATATTTTCAATTACTAGATTTTATTCCCATAATCTACACATAAGTGACTTGATTTTTGCTTCCTCACACACATATTCGGCACACAAGGTGAGGATGCAATTCTAATACCGATTAGGTGGTATTAGTATGATATTTTCTATCATCATGGGATTTAGAAAAACCAGTGTGTTCTTGATCTAGTATCGTATGAAAAAATCTTCTCTTGTTACCTCGAATTAACGAAGTTTCTTGAGATTGGTTGGAGTTGCATATACACCTTTTAGCAATCCTTGTTCTTGAGACAGTTTCACACTTTGTTTTATTTTTCCCTTTACCATTAGATGATTTTTCAATATCGGAAGATATGTCCATTTTTAAAATGGTTAAATCACTAATGGAGGAAGAGGGAATCAAATTAAAAGTTAGTGCAATATTAGCCGTTTCCTCTTCTTCAGAATCATATGAATCAGAGGTCTCGTCTAGAGTCAGCTAGTGCCTTGCTTCCAGTGTACTTCCTAAGATTAGGACAGTCTTTAGCCATATGACAAAAACCTTTACACTTAAAGCACTGAGGCTGACATTCATCATCTTCTTCTTGATCTTTTTTGTTCTTGACGGGAACTCGATCATGGGGTCGAGAAGATCGATGAGCATCTTTTATAAATCTCTTATTTTTCTTCTTTAAGAGATCTCGAAACTGTCTAGTGATTAATGATAATGACTTTTCAATCTCATCATCAGAATCTTCTGCAATCAGTTCATCAGAATCATCCATCAATCTATTTTTCTCCACGGGAGCTTTTGGAAAAATTTCAGCCTTAAAATAAATTCCTTTAGCTTTAATATATTGTGATTCATGATAAAAATCTTTAACTTTCCAACGAGTGTGCTCGTGAAAGTGTTGAAAGATCATTTTCTTCTATGATTGCATGCTTCTTCGATTCGTATCTAGATGACAACGATCTGAGAATTTTGCACACTATATCTTTTTCAGAAATAGTTTTTCCAAGAGATAAAGAAGTGTTAACTATCTTAGAGAGTTTAATACGAAACTCTTCAAAAGTGTCGTTGTCATCCATTCGAAGGTTTTCCCAATCAGAAGTGAGAGTTTGAAGTCTAGCTTCCTTTTATGATGTGTTACCTTAGAATACTATCTGAAGGTTATCCCAAGCTTCCTTTGAAGTTTGGCATGTTGATACATAATGTTGTAGATCACGGCTTACATCATGTATAAAAGCATTCAAACCATCTGAATTCTGCTTTGCAAAAGCCTTTTCTTCACTCGTATAATCCACTAAACGTTTAAACTCAGTTTCCGAATCTTCTACTTTCGGGCGATTATAACCATCGACGACTAATAGCCAAGTATTAAAGTATCGTGATTGAAGAAAAGATCTCATAGTACATTTCCACCACAGATAGTTTGTTCCGTCAAATCTTGGCGGTACGTTAACTGAAATCGATTCATGTGAACTCGAGTTCATTTCTTATAGGTTGGATCGCACCAAAAATAGATTGTTAGATTTTTTCGTGTTTGCCTGCTCTGATACCAATTGAAAAGACGAGGATACCCAAATACACCATAATATTTAATTTATCCACCTATAAGTCCTCATACCGAAAGTGATTGTCTATGAACAAAGTCGAGACAATACAACAAATCGGTATTCACACTTTGTGTGATTGTCTATGGATACGAAATCGAGACAATACGACTACCAAAATGTGATTACTTGATAATAGGTTCGGATTTAACCAAACTCTATAGGATCACAATCAAGTAAAGCGGAGTTAACGTTTGTGTAATTTACTTAAAATTATATAAACAAATATAATTGCGGAAATAAAAAGGTAAATCAAACAACAAGATTTTGTTAACCAAGAAAACTGCAAATGCAGGAAAAAAAACCCGGGACCAAGTCAAGAATTGAATACTCTCAGAATTAAGATGCTATACAAAATCTAAACCAACTTCGTATAGTTGAGACCAAGCAACTACCCCTAGTTCACTTAGTTTCCTCGGTATCCCTGCGCTTCTAACTTCGATGAGTGCACGCACTAGAACAATTCCTTTGGATCGTATTCCAAACAGTAAAGGAACAACAAATCTGTTTGGTAACAACTCTATTAATTCTTTAAGATAAAATATCTCAAGTCATATGCAAAGGCTCTTCTGTTTAAGCAAATAAACTCCTTTGCCTGGTTAGATCAATCCAATCTCTATTACCGAAGTAATAAGATTCGGATTTGTAACAATCAAAATAGATCTCAAGAGAACTATTAGGCGTTACCGACTCACGGAACTATCAATCGAATAAATCCGAGTCTAGTTGGATCCCAGCCGATCAAGGTTTGTGAAAAACAAAGATATGATAAACCAATAAGAAATCTTATTCGTCTTCAAATCTTCTTTAATCTTCAATTAAACCTACACAACACCACTTGAATCTCTTATGATCAATCACACACAGAACGGAGTCTATTAACAATGGTTTATCACAAGATGTCTTTATATCTACAAACAGTTCTAAAGATCGCGTGAGTGAAGATTCTCAAGAATAAACAAACTAGGTGCAATCAAAGTTTCAACAACCGTTAGTCAATCAAAATCAATCGAAAACTAATAACACTGCAATTATCTAGTTTCCCACCCACAGTACTCGTAGAGCTTCTTGATCCCACAGAAGTCTTTAAACGAGCGGTCGTAAGAGATTTCTCCTAATTAGGGTACTTTCCTCTCCAGATAGACGGCTCCACCAGAAACAACAAAAGGATGAAGTTTGCCTGGATCTTAGGATAGTTTGCTATAAATGAAAACTTAGGTATTTATAGACCAAGGATGTTTGGACACCAAGGAATTTCCAAAACCGAAAATATTCTCAAGATATGCAATGAATGGCAAAATTCGGTTTTCATAATTCAGTAAATGATGTCCAATATTTTCTGAAATCTCTCAATAGAAAATCTCTAATTAGTAAATGCACAATACTAATTTTTATTCTCTAGAGATATGCATTTAATTGCTGGTCATTAAAAGCATATATAACCAAAAACCTTAATTAAAAGATTCTCAATTAATTTCGGTAGAAGATCTCCTTGAGTACTAAGGAATATCTTTGAAAAATAAATGATAAGAGTTACTGTCCGTGTTCAAAGTATGTTGACATCTTTTCTATGTAAATCTTCTTTCATATTTACATTCTTGGAATCGGTTATACCACACTTCCAAACAATTTTAGAATTGGTTCACCTGTATTCCAAGACTACTATGTGATTGATCAAATATCAAATCACATCCATGGGTTCAATCGGTTCTACCAATCACTAGGATTGGTTATACCCTAATATGGAAACACTTGTGATCGGTCACACAAGTTACCAGGACCGGTTACATCAGTTACCAGGATCGCTTACATCAATTACCAAGACCGGTTACCATATACTCATGGTATTACTTGTGATCGGTCACAACAGTCACTGTGATCGGTCACAACAGTCACTTTGGTCGGTTGTTGATGGGGAAAAACGATTTGCTGGTTTTGTACCCAATACGAACAATTGATAGCAAATTAGGTAAAAATTATGAAGATGTGTGGTACCGGCTCATTGCAAGCCTTAGGTCCGGCCTTGGTCGGTCAAGGTAGCATGTTCGTGTCACCATGATGTCCGTGTCTCAGTCCTGAGAGTTTTTGAATTTAATGGTGCGCATTCGAGCAATATTTCGGATTTTAAAAAGAGTTTGATCTTGACTGAAACTCTCAATTTTGATCGAATGGGCGAGCGGAATTTTTCTTGTGCGACCAATATTTTGAAAATATTAAAATGATAATGTTTTAATACTTGACGTGAGTGGCCTAGTCGGTCATGTGACCGTTTGACTTTTTATCTTTTTCGTGGTTTGAGCAATATTTGAGAAAATATTGAAAAACTAGGGTTTTCGCTCAAACGATGGAGTTCCATGAGATGATGGAAATAATAATATGAGAAAATAAAGGATTGTGAGGTGTGGAACCGGCCACGGAAAGGGCATGTCCGGCCGGCTAGGTGGCCCGGTCCCGTGACACCTTTCCCTATTTTTGTTTGATAAAAGTATGGAGAAACTAAGAGTTTCGCTCAAAAGATAGAGTTTCCTCAAATGAAGGAATCTCCATGAGATGAGGGAAAAATAAACTAAAATAAAATAAAATAACAGGAGAGGGGGACTGGCCACGGCGGCACGGTCGGCCGGCCGGTGGGCCCGGTCCCACGCCTCTTGTTTATTTTATTTAATATTATTTTTCTCCATAAATTGCTCGTTCGTCTATATTTTCGAACGTTCGTTCGTACGTTTGGGTGCTCGTTCATGCACTATTGTCAAGTACACTTGCACCATTTTCTCGGGGCTTACTCGGTTGTGGCCCATACGCCCATTTGTTGAATAATTATTACTAATTCATGAAATTCGGCTGAGAATGATTCATGAAACGGAGTAATAAAATGAGTTGAGTATCTATTACAAATCCATGAATCATTCCGGGGGATTCAGGGAACGGAGTAATAAGATATAATGGTTATCTATTACTTATATATGAAATCCAGCCAGGGGATTCAGTGAACGGAGTAATGAGATATAGTGGTTATCTATTACTAATCTATGAAATTCAGTCGAGGGATTCGGGGAACGGAGTAATGAGATATAATGGTTACCTATTACTAATCCATGAAATCCATCCGGGGGATTCAGGGAACGGAGTAATGAGATATAATAGATTATTTTCTAGGAATTCAGATGATGAATGCCACGATAGAATTAATCTATTTGCAGAATCGAGATATGAGATAATTGAAGCATCATATTCATTCTGGGGGTGTATAGTCAGGGAACAACGATCGGTGTGACGTCATGAAGGCGTTAAGCTCCCTAACAAACATTATGTCTAGGGAACCGCCCAATCATCAAGATTCTATACACGGTCTCTCTACGTAGTCAGGGAACAACGAGCGGCGTGACGTCCTGAAGGCGTTAAGCTCCCTAACAAACATTATGTCTAGGGAACCGCCCAATCATTTTGATTATATGTAGAGGTGATGATGAAATGTGTGAAGCATCGAACACTCAGCTGGGAAGCCTTTCGATAAACATATTCATCATAGTTCTGAGAGGAATGTTCCCTCAGTCAGAGATCGTGAAATGGTTCACAGATCATAAAATATGAATCGTCACATGCATTCCTGAAGCCGGGTCAGAAACATGCAGTATCATGATTTTATAATTTTAGCCCTTGTCAAAAATCCACCATCAACATTAAGTCCCCTGCTTAGTGAGGGACAGTCATGTTCCACAGTAAGCATTGGATGGTGATTTTCCAGTAGACGATATAAGTAGCTAAACTTAGTCGTACAAAGGAATTTTCAGAATCCACGATTTTCTCCAATGATGTCATGTACGAGCAAATGCCCGGATAAGGACTCTGTTAGTATGATATAGTGTCATCTCATGAGTACGGAGAGACGAGGCACTGATGATTCGGACGATCAAACGTCCGGTTTTGGTCGGTTTAGCGTTTACGGGCCCGGGCAAAAGGAAATCCTTGTTTTAGGAACGGATGTTCGTTCGTTTGTTAGTTTAAGAAATAAACAATAATCCCTAGCATAAGAGAGATTTTTTTTTAAAAAATAAACCTGCGTCTAATGATAAAAAAATTGTCTAAGTCTTTGAAAATATACTCTCGTTTCAAAGACGGATGCTCACGCGAGGGAGCAAAAATATATAATTTTTTTTTCAAATTTACGTGAGTTTCACGTTAAATATATATATATATATATATATATATATATATATATATTGTAAAATCAATGTTTTGATTTTGAACAACTGTTGAAAGTAGACAATTATACATGGTGAAATAATGTCTGTATGTGAGTTTTCACAATTGTAGAATGGACGTCTGTCCAATTTTTTAAAACCAGTGGATGTTAAAATTCACGTGGGTTGTTCACGGTTTTATGAAAATCAATTTGTGATTTTTGAATAATGGACTTTACTCGTCTTTGCAAGTTTGAAGAAACGAGCAAGTTCTTGAAACTTTTTTCTTTTCTTTCTAAGTTCACTACTGTTAGTGAAATTGTAAACAGGTAAGAGTTAGAGTGTTACCATTTTTGTTGCGTGTTTGTTATTGGTATATCAATGACTCCATGTCTTTCACCTCAGATAATGGTGACTTCCAGTTACAACCACCCTTCTGGCTCTTCCGGGGAACGCTCTAGAAATATCAAGTCAAAGATAAAGACTTCTGCAGATGTTCAAGCCAAGGTGAATCAACCTTTCAAAGATGATGGAAAGATGATACATGGTATGTCTCTTGATCATCTGAGAGTGGTTCGTGCTAAAATATATGCTTTCTTGGTCTTAGCAGATGCGGAGGGAAAGCAGAGACGTGATGAAATATCATGGAAGAAAAGAGCTGAAGATGAAAAGCTCATATCTCATCAGCAGAAGCACCACCGACTTGCAAGTGAGACTATCGGCTGAAGATGAAGTTCGGCCTTGCGTTGATGGTATAGCTCCTGATTCAGATGTGGATGAATGAAGAATTTCGTCATAATTCGTCATCAGAAAATCCAGAAGTTAGGTCTTCATTGAAAATGCTGTAGAATCTTCGTCCGATGTCGTATTTTTGTGATCTACCTATGTATATTCATCCTCAGAAAATTTCCAAGCTTTATCAAAGGAAGCTTTTTAGCTTTAGAGCACATTTAAGGTCCGAAATTGACGATACAGTAAACTTCCAGGAGGTTTTCATAAATTTTTCAGCTGTCATGTAGTCCAAAGTTTTGGCCACATCCTATTGCTCGTTTATCTAATTGTTGTGAATTTTGGATATGTTGTACAGGACATCCATACGAAAAAAATGACATATGACTTAACCTTATATTCCATACCAATTGCTCCCAGATCACTTCTTTGTGCAGGACAGTGTAAAATCATCTCAAACGAGCTTGTTGTAAAATGCCCCTGTTGTGTCTTTAAACAATTTGCCTGTGTGTTGAATGCTTGATGAAGGATTTTAATGCCATTGATTAATTTGCAATCTGAACCCCATGGTTGACACATGAGGATGGTGCTTGCAGTACCATTTTTTGTTTCTGTTAGTCGTAGAAACATCACTTCTGAAACCCTGGTCACGGGACCATAACTGAGGTTGCTCTCAAGAGGGGATGATGTAATGATCATGGTCGCATGTCCTGGTGGTAGCATTCCTTTTATAATGAATGATTATCACATGAGAGTCTGGTGTCACGAGTCTTGGACTGTGAAACTGATCGCCATGATCAGTGGACCGTCAGTCCCCAGTATTTTGTTAAATCTCTCCTTTTCGTTTTCCCTTCTTCTGGCAAGACCTAGATAGAGGACCCAGGTAGAAAAATTGATGTAAATACCTAGGTGGTCGAAGTTGGAGGTACCTTGATGAAGGACTTAGTGGAAAGACCTGGTGGACACCGATCGACTGTGGAAGTTATGAATCCCGTCTAACAATTGCTGCTTGCATGTTGTATGCTCTGGAAGCTATAGGAACCTCATAAAACGTCGGAATTCGATGATTGATCCCAACTTTTGAAGATAAGAAACTGAGTTATCACATGAGAAAAGAATCACTCAATTTGGAGTTTCATAGGTCAGCCAACGAAGCGTGCACATTTGTAATTTGTAATCCCGTACAAAACTTTCAGATTTCATAGACCTGACGGTAAAGGCCATATCTTTCATCTCGTATGTCCGATTGATGCGCCCTTTTGGTATGTTGTAGAAGAGACACAGATGAACATATTTAGTTGAGGAAGCATCATCCCATTCCTCACCCATTGGTACGTTTTTTTGTAAACCCAAGGATTGAAGTGTGTTGTATCTCATTTGTAGAGGTGATGAGAACATCTTGTATAAGACTTTGGCTTGTTCCCGCCCGTCGTGCAAGCTTTAGGAAGACTTTCATGTGAACATATTTTCATGTCTACACATCTTGATATGAATCATTAGTGCTTGGAGAAGTACGCTTCATCGAGAAATACTTCAAAGAATGGTTAGTTGATGAAGCCCTGTCATGAGGATGTTGCTCCTGAGACCATTGTTGATGTTAAGATCACGACTGAATTTTCTCCAGACATTCTTGTTGATGCTGAGACCATGAACGGAGTTCCTCCAGATATCCTTGTTGATGCCGATACTATGGTCGGAGTTGCTCCAGAGACCGAAAAGGCTAGAACCATGATTATCGACATAGTCTTTGCTCCTCCATCCAGTGAGCCTTTACATTCACGAACTAGTTGGTGGGTTGAGCATCCCTAAGATGAAGGTGTACTGGGAGTTCAAACCGAATTCTCCTGAACAGTATGACTTTACTGTGAACTGGCTTCGTTAGGGAATCGATGTTGTTGCGGCAGATAGCAGCGGCAGTCTCCATTCTAGATGTGATCGGTGAGGAGAGAAAGTCCCTTAGTTGTGCAAGGTTTGTGATGTAGAGAGGTTCCGTTAATGAAGTTTCATGGAATCACATCAGGTTGAAATAACTTGTTATGTGGATAACATTTATTGAAATAGATTTGAATCGATTTCTCCAATAAAATCAAGTCCCCGGTGTATGTTGAAGGAGTTTGTGCCATCCATGGATGAATGATGTTCCATCTGCTTCAGAAGTATTATCATGAGATTATGAAGACTTATCAATTGTAGTTAGCTACACTTTGATCGTGCTGGTGTTGAATCAGTGTGTCATCGTCGAGATATTTGTGCTGAAGCCAGATGCGCCATTATCGAAGGTGTACTCTTTGATTGGGAGTACAATTTGAAGGCTTTTTAGATGCTTGAGCGTTGAAGCGTCATATCCATTAAGCATCGAATGTATTAGGTTTGATCGTCTCGGCCCTGAGTATCTTTTTTTGATTCAGCATTCTTTCCGTTGCGGTAGTGGGATTCAACACTTGTGCAGACATCAGAGCTTTCTTATTTTGTGTCACACACGGACACTCCTACAAGGATATAGAGAAACGCCCAAAGTGTTCTTTTCCATGTTTGAATATCATCTCAGTAATGAATGTCTCGATTCGGAGAGGTGTCAGATTCAACCACTTGGTAAAATATTAATATGGTGAAGCTACCCATTCATAACGTCTTGCAATAGCAGAGTTGCTAGCATAATTGAGTTCCCATGCTATGATAGCATGTGAGGAAATAAATGACCTAGACATGGGAGGAATGAGACTTACCTGAGTGCAGAACCTCTTGATGAATGTCTATGCATCTTTTGCAGGTTTTTGTTTCAACCTCGTCGAAGTTCGAAATTCCTCCAAGTGCTCTGATGATGGAACGTCAGTCAAATATTCTGGATCAGAACTTTCTTCGTTGGAGAGATATGTAACCGAAGATGCTTTGTTAATAGCCATCTTTTCAGCATGGATCCACGCTCGTCCGAGGATCGTGTCATATCTTGGATCTTCTAGACTATGTGAAACTTGGTCTTTGTTCAGGTTGAACCTATTTTCACCTTGAGAGTGATGTAGTCATAAGCATCTCTGAGTGTTCCTTCATGGTCTCTGATGGGAGCATGAGTAGCTTCTTGTCGAGTGATGCTTGTAACTCTGAAGGTTTTCAGTGTAATAATGTTGATAGCGGTGCCAGCATCAATCAACGTTCTTCCAAATTCATTTCCTTTGAGATTGACTGTGGTATGCAGTCCCCAGTCGTACATCTTTTTGTCTGTGGCTGGAGGCTCAGGAAGTATTTCCGGAATGGACTTCCTGACACGATGTGATTCAGTGCTCTAAACATGTCTCTCCTTTGTTCCTTCGACATATTAAGTAATTCACATATATGTTCGACCAAGGAATGAACTGTCTTTTTGATAGGTTGTTCAGAGAGCGTGCAGGTGTTGATTGGGAGAAGGTCCTGTGTAATCCTTCAGTCCCCAGTTGAAGCTATTGTGGATCAACCTTTTCTTTGAAGATTTTCTTAAAAATATTGCAGTTACTTGTTGGATGATTGATGAATTTATGAAGGTGATATTACCTGGGATTCTTCAGTTGGCTCTCTCCTAATGAGCAGCAATTTAATTGCATCATCTTGAACACAGACTTCCAATAACTCGATCACTTCTTCAATGGGAAGAGGGAAGTTTGAGTCCTCGTTTGATCATTTCCCCGTTCGTTGATGCCGGGTCGAGGTTTGTGCCTTTCAGGATTGGTTATATTTTCTTTGCGCCTTCAGAGGAGCCTGGGATGTTGGAGAAGCGCTCGATGTTGTGTCTCAGCTTTCCTTTCATTCCTTTCAGTAACAACATTTGTTGAAGGTTGGAGATTGTAGTGCTTGTTGATTAGACGCCTGGCACTACCTCGATTTTCTCACGGTTCCTCGACTTTTGTAGCTCTTGTTCTTTCTAGTAAGGACGGAGCAGTAGTTGCTGATCGCTTGGCTGCTTCATGAAGTTCTGAGAAAGTCTGAAATCGGAGATTTTCCAGCAAGGCTTTGTAGACTGGGATCATTCTGTTGATGCACAAGTCCACCAATTGTTGTTCAGTGACATTCAGGTCATGACAATCCAGGGCCTGGGTTCTGAACCTCTTTACATAGTCGTTTGGATGTTCACTGTTCTTATGAGACGTTCTTCCTAAATCAGAGAGAGTAATCTGCTCTGAGACGAAGAAGTATTTCCGGTAGAAAGCATTAACCATTTCTCCCCAACTAGTGATGCTTCCTGGTGCGATGTTGTTGTACTAAGTATATGCTCGACCTGTCAGAGACTTTGAGAATTCCTTCAGGCGTACGACATGGTTGTGTTCGTGTTCTCCTAATGCTTTTAGGAATCGAAAAACATGTTCTCGGGCGTTTCCTGTTCCATTGTAAAGTGTAAACGTTGGAGAAGTGTATCCCTTCGAGAGAGGAATTCTTTGCGTAGCAGCGGGATACGGAGGTTGGTGACGATGGACAGATGTTGCCTTGCCTTTCCCTTGATCCTCCAGAAAGCGTTCCAGATCTTCACGAGTGATGAAACCTATAGACTCCTTCTCTGATGAGTTATCTGCAACTTTGCGAACTTCATCATCATCCACCACGTGAATTGGAGAAATTTTGGGATCAACTTCTTTGGCTTTTCCTTTCTCCGACCCATCCTGAGTTTTCTCTGACATTTTGTCTGTGAGAGTTCTGAGATAATTGCATAACTCCTTCTGAGTGGTAGCCATATCAGTTAGATTTTTTGCGAGAACTTCCTGTACCTTCATGAGATCAACTATGGTAGGTGGATTTTCTAAGATTTCCTCGGGAGACCGGCCGAAGAGAAGATGATTTCCGGTGTTGGTTTGAGGAGGAGTGGTATCACCAGCACCGTTGTTGGAAGCAGGAGTAGTTTCTGGGGTACCACCGTTGTTGCTAGTGATGGCGTTGTTTGTGTTAGGATTTGTAACTGAACCTGACCTAAGATCAACCATGTTGTGAAAGTTTGAGATTGTAACCGAGAGATTAATCTCCCACTGTGGTCACAAATCAGTTGATGGGGAAAAACGATTTGCTGGCTATTCATGAAATGGAGAGACGACCGTGCGGACGGAGGCTCCTCAACCGAGCAAACTTCCTAACCTCAAACAGATGCAATGCACGTGAGTGCTTTGAGTTCGAGAGATCAATCTGTAGGACTCCGGCCTAAACCAAGAAATGGTCGTTCCAGAGTCAATTCAGTCACAAAGAGGGAATAGGGTTGATCTGTAGGAGGGAAGCTGGGAAGTGTGTGAGATCAATGATGATCAAGGATTATAAATGTGTTGTGGGTTTCTGCAAATGAACTGCCGGGTTCGAATAAGTTTTGGTTGATTGATTGAATTCTTGAGAGTGATTGCTCGGATCCGAATTCTTCTTAGACGAACGTTGTCTTGTTTTTCAATCGTGAATTCAGAGACTTATTTATATTGTTAGAATTGTAGACACATTGATCTCCAGTAAGTATGACGGTTGCTCGAGTGAAAGAGTGGGAAAGTGAGAAATCGTGATTTAACCAGTTCCAGGTCGTGCGGAGACTTGGTTGATTGTCCACCCACTACTTTGCTAACTCCCTTAACTGCTTGCACGACTTACTCACATTTCTCATCGTGGATGGACACACGTGCCGTAGGCCGCCATACCAAAACCCTAATTAATATCCCCCCATGTGACGTGATTGATATCTCACGAACGTGGAGTCTGCAAAGCAGACGTGTATTTGATTAGTCAGTCGTTGACTTGATTAGACGATGAGTCTAAGTATTGTTCAGTGGAGAATGATTGTCGAATGCTCTAGGATTCATGGATCGAACGTCTGCTAGGACGTATAGTTCTCGAATGAATGATGTTGATATTGCTCGTCTGAGCAAATATTGTCCGATGAATCGTTGAATATTGATAGTTGAATCAATGTTCGAGCATCAGTAATTTACTGAATATTGATAGTTGGATCAATATTCAAGCATTTGAGCAAGT